>CATQJL010000316.1:49431855-49699795 GCA_958299035.1 Cylicocyclus nassatus | reverse complement strand
AAGCAGTGGTATCAACGCAGAGTACTCTTTGAAGAAGACAGGGTCTTTTTGTAGAGATATTGTGAGGTGGCTGTAACTGAGTCACGAAAGTTCGTAATTGCCTGCACTTTTCGCGAATTTGTCAGAAAACTTGCCTGCTTGCTTTTCCAAGTCAAAATCACTGGGAACTGTGCTATCAAAAGGTGCATGCTCAGGCTCCAGTCTATAAAGTTCGCCGAGTTACGAGCCTACGAAAACACGTCCTCATGAATTTCGCTCAAAAAGTGAAAATCGCGTATTTCGTCGAAATTCCACCCTCAGTGGTTGTATGACATGCTGATTGCATATGCTTACTTCGCCTAAGGGATCCCATTGAGTTGAATATGGTGGTCGCGCGTTCTTCAGCTGCTCATTTGAACATCCAAGCACCTTCGTAAATTGAGCTCAGATCTACCTAATTTCCAAATCCAGCACATTAAGACCATTAACAATGTGAACAGATTTGATCAGTATGTCATACAACCACTGAGGGTGGAATTTCGACGAAATACGCGATTTTTACTTTTTGAGCGAAATTCATGAGGACGTGTTTTCGTAGGCTCGTAACTCGGCGAACTTTATAGACTGGAGCCTGAGCATGCACCTTTCGATAGCACAGTTCCCAGTGATTTTGACTTGGAAAAGCAAGCAGGCAAGTTTTCTGACAAATTCGCGAAAAGTGCAGGCAATTACGAACTTTCGTGACTCAGTTACAGCCACCTCACAATATCTCTACAAAAAGACCCTGTCTTCTTCAAAGACCACTATTTTCGTAAACAGCGTGTTCGAAAACCTCTTTGGGCGATATTTCTTTACAATCCAAGGTCATCGACATTTTGACCAAAACCCATCGGCGAGCTTCAGGGCGTAGAACGAGAAAAAATAAACCACCCAAATTTCTTTGAAAACTTGCTCATAGAGGTTATTTGACCTGCTGATTACGAAAATCACATCTGCTTAGCAGTAGCGCTTCTCATTTTAGGGTCACTGTAGGCAAAATTTGAGACAACACGATTTTCCAGAATTCACCAGCTCTTCTATCTTTTTTCAAGAAAATTCTCCGGTTGCTTCTTAGCGCTCGATAATCTGCGGAAGCAGCACAATCCAACAGTGCTTAATAGAGTCTTTTATGTTTGATGTGCGCTGCGTTGCGACCTTGTGAATATACGCGCGCACAAAATTTTGAAAAAAATTGAAAACGGAATTTCAAGGACATGCTGTATACAGTAAGATTCGACTTGACAAGATGAACACAAATCTGCTTTCTGATTTCGAAAATGTTCATTCTAAAGAAAGTTACGGCTAGTAGAACTTGGAACAGCTTAATTTTTCCAGAGTTTATCAGCTCTTCTATCTCTTTTGAAAGAGAGTCTTCGGCTGCTGTTTAGCGCACGATCATCTAGTGAAAGAGTACTATCGAACGGTGCCCATGGCACTCTCCTATTTATGATGCTTGTTGCGTTACACCCATGCGAAGAGGCGTCGGCATGCAAATTCAAGATTATTGAAAACAAGATATTGGAGACAACCTGTATATCAAAAGATTTGACGAGCTGAATACAACGTTGTTTTCGTACTTTGAATATACTCATTCGGAAAGAAGTTATGGCCCTGCGTAATTTGCGTGATTCACATGAATTTCGCGGAATTCCCGGAAATTTTGCATGTTCTGTGAGTGGTTTTCTACCATAAGAGATAGAGCGATAAAATCTCACACAGCGTTTTCCAAAGTACATCTCTTATTGTATATCAAAAATGATCCAATTTTGTGTCGTCAGTGATAAATGATAAAATGATGATATCAATGACAACGACGAATAAGAACGGCTTAAATTCATGCGGTCGATTTCCATGTTCATCTTCCATATAGGTGCAGAATTTCAGCCCAGGCTTCGGCGTGAAGCGAGTTGAAGCAAAAATGCCATTCTAGGTAAGAATTGGCAGCAATGGCATGTGCCGATGAAAAATCGATCGATTGCTGCAGCGAGGGATCTACCAATTGCACCGAGCAATAGAACTAGGAAAGCCTGTAGATCACTTATAATGAGAGGAAGAGCGATAGAAATTCAAACAGCATTTCCTACAGTACTTTCCTTACCATATGCAAAAAATGATCCAAAAATGTGATAT
The DNA here is from genome assembly GCA_958299035.1 of Cylicocyclus nassatus. Classification (NCBI taxonomy): domain Eukaryota; kingdom Metazoa; phylum Nematoda; class Chromadorea; order Rhabditida; family Strongylidae; genus Cylicocyclus; species Cylicocyclus nassatus. The sequence continues at coordinate 49,697,647 of CATQJL010000316.1, read as the reverse complement.
TAATAGTGATAAATGATAAAATGCTTATATCAGTGATAAAAGTAAATAAAAACTGCCCAATTTTTCGCGATAGTTTTAACTTCGTACCAGAACCTGTTATTCGTGATTTACGCTGTAATAAATGTTCACAAAAGCCTTAACATAGAGAACAACAAGGTATCATTGTAAGTCTACCCCCTCACCACGAGTTACGGACATACTGTACATCAAACGATTCGTCTCATCAAGCTGAAGCCAAATCCACACGCAGATTGCAAATAAAGTGGATTTAAAAGAAGTTATAGCTAAATCCCGCAAGTTCCGCAAATCCCGCGAATCCCGCAAATCCCGTGAAGTCGCGGATCCCGCAAACATCACGAATCCCGAAAATCCCGCTAATCCCGAAAATACCGCAATTTTGGACAAATTCCACGGTCACAACTGTAGCTCCTATCTAAAAATTGTCTAGAGTCAAACGTTTTTTACACTGAGGTGGAGGGACGCCCGAAGGCATACTTTAAGTACTAAAAGTTGCGATGGCGGACTTACCTGCGTCAGCGTGAACCCAAAGGCAAACACTTCTTGTGTTGTAGCTCTCCTACAGTGTGCTTGTTAACTGTTGATGTGTCTTGGTTGCTTCTCTACGAAGATTGGTCCATTGATTGCATACTGCGGAGAGGAGTTTTCAAACCACACCGTTTCGAACCCTCTTTTATCATTATCTTGATTTTGACGAAAAGTGGCCCTGCAAGGCTTTGGAGTAAAATGGAGTTTTTGACTTACTATATTTTTTTCGTAAGCCGACACTAGGAAAGCGTATTTCAATCGCAAATATGTCGCTAACGGTGTTGCGATTGACACGCAATAGTTTTCAGAGAGCCGGCCGAAAGGTCTTCGTTTTCTAGATACTTGTTCGCATCTTTCAAATTGAAACATACTCACGCAAGTCATTTCCATTTGGCTGAAGTGATTTGGTTGCATGGTATTTGCTGACTGCTTCATACTCAGTATCAGCAAAATGGCTGGCAGCGAAACATTGACACACAGGTTCTGAACTACTTCTCAGCTAAAACGGAATTTTGTTGATTAGGTTGGGCTAAAGTTGTCATATTTAATTATGCTGGGAAGGGCTGTCAATTTCAAATAACAACCGTTTGAAGCTATACAATACCACTCACAAACAGCAAAAAAGTTGCCGCATTCTAGCGGAGTGCGCCACAGTGCGCTGCAGTGCACCGGAGTGCGGCAGAATGCGCAGGAGAGCAGCGGAGTGTGCCGGAGAGCAGCGGAGGGCGCCGCACTCCATTAGAATGCGCCGGAATCCGTGTTGCATCGCCATATCTCGCTTTAGAATAGATGTATTCTGCAAGAACACCCGACTCGCTTGGCGAGCATCATCCGCTATATAGATGTACCGCAATCTGTCGGGGTAGAAGGTATATTGTTACAAGTAGGTTTTCGCTCACTTTTGCAGATTTTTTGGTTGGATTGTCCGGTTGATGGGTTTCTAAAATCAGCTCAAGGTACAATACCGCTCAACGAATCTGCAAAATTTCAACGAACGTCGCGAAAATCCAAAGTTTCACGAAAGTTTGCGACTTACCCGGAATCCTGCGTCATTTCAGGAAATTCGCGAAATCACGGGAATTCCGTGGATTAATGGGAATCACGCAAATTACGCAGCACCATAACTTCCTTCCGAATCAATATAATCTGAGTCTGGAAGCAGCATTGTGTTCAACTCGTCAAGGCAAATCTTTTGATGTACGGCATGCCCTCGATAATCCGCTTTCAGTTTTCTCAAATTCTGCGATGGTTCTTTCGCATAGATGTAACAAAGCGCTTATCCAACACAAAAGACTCCATTAAGTACTCATACAATCACTCGCGGTGAAAGTTGGACGAAGTATGGATTTTAACATATCGGCAAAATGCATGAGGACATGTTTTCGCAGACTCGTAACTCGAAGATATTCATACACAGAGTCAAGCAAGGGGTGTGGCACACGATCGCTGGTTACGACCCCCCCCCCTGATTGCTGTCTTAATAAGACCCCCCCCCCCCTGGACTATACCCTTAAGATAGCATTACTTTGAGGCCCTGTCAAACATAATGGGCAACATATCCATAATGAGCATGTCAATTAGCCCCTGTAGACAAAGTTTGAGCGAATTCTGAAGATTCAAGATACTAGGCTACCTAAGTGAAATGGTCAAATTCCAACATGGTTAACTTTGTTTCAAAGGTGAATTAGCTATCCGTTTTCGCACTCAAGACAAAGCACTACTCCTTCTTTGTCCACCTCAGGAATCTCGCTTCAGAAGACCTCCAAACTATTGAATTAGAAGCCAACCAAAATCTCGTTTTTCTCATTTTTCGCTTTTGATCGCTGTGCTTTCACCAAATATTACTCAGAGCTAAGAAGACGAATCAGGCTCAAATCACTCCTGTGAAAACTAGGTGATCTAGGCTATCGATCCATATAAATATTGTCCGCTAAAAATGTTTTTTTGATATAGTTATTGGCCTGCGGCACCCCCCTTCAAAACCTGCGGCAGCCGCAGGTTTTGAGGGGGGGTGCCGCAGGCCATTAACTATATCAAAAAAACATTTTTAGCGGACAATATTTATATGAATCAATAGCCTAAACCTCGTAGATTCCATAGGGATGTTTTGAGCCTGATTCGTCTTCTTAGCTCTGAGTAATATTTGGTGAAAGCACAGCGATCAAAAGCGAAAAATGAGAAAAACGAGATTTTGGTTGGCTTCTAATTCAATAGTTTGGAGGTCTTCTGAAGCGAGATTCCTGAGGTGGACAAAGAAGGAGTAGTGCTTTGTATTGAGTGCAAGAAGAGGTAGCTTACTCACCGTTAAGATGAAGTTAATCATGTTTTTAATTACTGCTTTATACAAGGTTGTTTACTGCTCGGAGACCTCAGAGTTCGCTGAAACTTGGCGCATGAGGGCTATTCGACACGCGGATTACGACAATTATGCTTGATTAGAGGTACGGTAGGTTACGGTAGGCATACGGTATCTGCAAGTTTGTGTCGTTGAACTTGAATTTTGCAGGATTTCAACAGCGCTTCCATCAAGTCAATTTAGTCACACAGCTTGTACAAGTGCTTTTGACCTTGGGTCGATACGACCCCCCCCTTACCTACCCCCCCCCTAACGACCCCCCCCCCCTTGCGGCGTGCCGCACCCCCCGCTTTACCCTGTTCATACACTGGAGCCTGAGTCATGCACCATTCGATAGCACAGTTCCTAATAACTTTGACTTAGAAAAGCAAGCGGCAAGTTTCTTGACAGGTACGCGCAATCAGAGGTGCGATAGTCGGAGCCGAGTCTCAGCCTACCTTCACTTATGAGCTGGTACGAGGTGACCACCTTCACTTTTGGGTTTGAAAAAATTTTTTTGCTGAAGCTTAAAAGAAGGAAAATAAGAAAAAGGAACGCAAAAGAAAGTATTGAGAGCATATATCTATGTTGTAAGTCGATCTAGGCAGTAACCGCCGAGAACCAGAATTTCGAATGATAAAATAGCGAAAAAATCATGCGAAATTTCCACTGTTATAAATCTGGTGGTTGAAGATGTCAGCAATTGCGACTTCATAGGTTTTAAAGGGTAAGTGTTGTTCTACCAGATAGTGAAAGAATCAGGTCGATCTGAGCAGTGGCCGCCGAGAACGAGGATTTTAAAAAATTAGAGATTTTAGGTTACTTAATGACAGCTGACGTTCAGACTCCTGTAAATCTGGAATGTGAAAGTGTGCAATGTTGCGACTTTAAAGGTTTTGTAGAGTAAGAATTGCTCTATCGGACTATGCCTTAGAAGTACCGATCCATTGAGATAACGCCGAGATTCAGGCTCTTAAAAAAACAGGTGAAAAACCGCTTTTTGAAATTTAACAGCTCGTAACTTCTTTAGAATTGCATGAGTCATGTTGCGACCTCATAGGTTAGACTCTTCTCATCAAGAGCTTTCTGATGTATAATATCTGGGGGTTTTGCGCCTCTTACGGCATATGCCCGGGGGTGGAGACTTTTCACCCCAAAGTCTCCACTGGCGGTCTCCGGCCAATACATTAACATGGGTGAGGTGGAGACTTTGGGGTGAAAAGTCTCCACCCTGGGTTAGAGCCGCAAAAATCATTGAACCCCCCACATATTATAAATCATCTGAAAGCTCTTGATGAGAAGAATCTAACCTATGAAGTCGCAACATGATTCATGCAATTCTGAAGAAGTTACGAGCTGTTGAATTTCAAAAAGCGGTTTTTCACCTGTTTTTTAAAGAGCCTGAATCTCGGCGTTATCTCAATGGATCGGTACTTCTAAGGCATAGTCCGATAGAGCGATTCTTACTCTACAAAACCTTTGAAGTCGCAACATTGCACACTTTCACATTCCAGATTTATAGAAGTCTGAACGCCAGCTGTTACTAAGTAACCTAAAATCGCTTAATTTTTTAAAATTCTCGTTCTCGGCGGCCACCCCTCAGATCAAATTGATTGTTTCACTATCTCGTAGAACAACACTTGCCCTTTAAATCCCATAAAGTCGCAATTGCTGACATCTTCAACCGCAAGATTTATAAATGTGGAAATTTTGCATAATTTATCGTTATTTTATTTAAAATTCTGGTTCTCGGCGGTTACTGCCTGGATCGACCTACTTCCTTCGCAGTGCGTTATAACAAAATTTACTTGATAAAATCTGTGAAGGCTCGCTGACTCTCACTTCAAAACACACCATTTACTAAACACGTTTGTTTCAAATCTATATATATATAAAACTCAATGTCTGTAAGGATGTTCGTTTAGTTGTTCGTTCGTTATAGAAACGCGCGCCACTGAACCGATCCGGCTGAAACTTCTCACACGTATGTTTTCGACCCCGGCGGATGTTTAGAGCTACTTTCCGCGGCGATTCGCCGGGCCATTCTATCGATTTATTGATTTCTGACTGTTTGCAATGAAAATGATTCCTTTATCAACCAAACAAGTCATTTACATCCAAATAAATACAGTAGGCCTCATTTTTGTTCTTCGCTAAGGAGCTGGGTTAGAAGAAGCTTACTGAGGTAAGCTTTGAGTTCGGTGTATACAACGTATGCGTAAATGCAAACTTTTCAATTTAAATGCTACTGTGTCCCTTTCGTACCCTCTCATTGTCGCAGACGCACCTATTCTGATACGATAGTGGCGATGAGCATTGTCACAATCGTAGCTGAACGGGCAACTTTTCCGACAAGTATAGGAGGGAGAAAAGAAAGCTTTTGCTTTCTGCAGGGAATAGATATGTCAAAAATGGATTGATCACTGAGAAAGATGAGCGTTACAGTCTGCCCCAATCGTGACCAGGCCAAACCGTTTGCTGAATTTGCGCGCACGCAGCGCGAGTAACTTGAGCTGTATATGCGCAATGTCGGAGAGAGCAAAGTAATTGAAGAGAGAGCAGGCAAGCAGGTGTAGGCGTAACGCAAAACCCTAGCGACGCGGACTCCCGCCATGCAATTTTGGCATGATTAGGATTGGGGCAGACTGTAGTTTGGTGCTTGACTGAGTTTTGTTGCAATCTGCAATCAGCCTTCTGCCAGCTAAATATCTGGTGGGTGGTTTCTCAGACAATAACTCGGACGAGCGGCGGGCCATTACCGGGCGGGCGATCATGCCTTTCGCCGCTCGTCCTCTAGAGGCACGCGGGCCGCCCGCTACAGATATAAAGCGGACGAGCGGAGTACCTTTAGCGGGCGAGCGGAGTACTTCCCTCCACTCTCCCGCTAAAAGTACTCCGCTCGTCCGCTCGCTCAAAGCGGACGAGCGGAGTGCCTTTGGCGGGCTAATATCTATATATTGTCTCGCTCTCCCTCTAGAGATATGCCTCTTCTGAAGACTGCACGGATTTGACAGCTTACTGTCATTGCGTTAATAATCTCTCCTTTCTTTTCCAATGGGCAGATGTGCTAACGCCTAAATTCTTGAGATAGATATGTACAAACAACTATTGTAACGTTTTATAGTTTATTAGAAAAGCTAACCACATGCAAAAGCAAATGCATGCTCAGGGTCATGATTTGAAACAGCACGAGATAATAAACCGGAACGAAATATGTATCAATGAAATAGAGAACAATATCACATTCTCATGAGCGCAAAAAAGGTGCAAAGGTGCAAGCACTCATCTACACATACGCCAAAAATTCGCTGTTTACCAAAAAATCTTCTTCTAGAATCTTTTCAATCTTTTTCTTCCACCTTCTGGGGCATCTTCATCTCCTAGTGCCGCACGCTTCTGTCGCTGAAGCACATAAAATAATCACTAAATTGTCTATTTGCTGTAATGTTCTCACGTCGCTAGGTATCCATTTCCCCAAGTGGTAACTGTAAGACTGCACATCTTGCCTAAATTTTATAAACAATATGTAGAATGGTGAAACCGATTTTCTTAAACGTACACCGCCATTTGCAGGCATCTGAAGAGGTGTGGCCGCCAGTCCTTTTGCTGCTCCATTAATTCATCCAAAATTTTCTCTCTTTCTTCATCCGTTTTTGCTAGATTCTTGTAAAACCTTTAATGAATTAATTCGTAGTTCACAACAAGTCTCGATCTTCAAGAGCTCACTTAGAATCCTCAAGATTGACTTCCATCCAGGGTTTTAATTCGTCGTGCCCTAGGCCTAACATATCTTCTCCAAAATCTAAATATCGGTAATACTGTCAAACCGCGATCCCATAAACTTGTCCTTTACCTTTCAACACGTCCTCAATTTCTTCGGGGAGGTTTTTTAAAGCCTCAGTCCTTCCTCCGGTTTGGCTCATTCTTACGGAAAATTCCTGGATTTTTTCTGGGAGATCCGTGATCTAAATGCACTTTGTAGAAAATACCCTTCCTTGCAAATCTTCCTGAAACTTACTCTTTCCAGCACAAATCGATACAAAAAACAAAGTAATTGATACGCATTCCCTTTTCTTTTTCTCTCCCAATCCCTAGCTAGTTGTTGGACTGACCTAGATTGGTGTTTTCATAAATGTCATGAAATCTTTGTAGGAACCTGCTTAAAAGGGGGATTCGCGTCTATCTTCCATAGCCTTGAGCAATTGTGCACACTGACAGTAACATTAGTATCTGGAGCATTCCTTTCCGCATTTTCCATAAATCGTGCCGTCTTTGTTGAAATTGCCCTAGGCTATCTCAGCCTGAAACAGGATATTACAATGATATTAACGAACTGAAAACTCAGCCATACCGTCATTCTATTAGCAATGTTCCACAGCTGATGGTTATCGGGATCATTTAAACGATTCAGATTTCCATATGTCGTCTTTGCGCACATTACTACGTTGGATCTCACAAATTCCTACAAAAAAGCCCTATTTGCTTTTGTAGTTTACAGGGGTAGAATTCACATGAAAAGTTGCTTCATTGAATGTTTGTTGACGCATCCTTGACAGTATATACTTGGCGGCTTGATCCATGTATAAAACATTCTTGCGAACGCAGTCGTATAAGGATGTAGGAGAAGGAAATGTTTCAAAATTACGAGAACGTGCATCGAAGTGGAACTCACTCCTCTCGTAGACGTTCCTTCAAACATCAAAAACTCTTCAAAGGTTTTTCTCCAAGAAGTCATAAATATTTACCTCGAGGAACCTCCTCTTCTATCCCTGCGGAATTTTCTCCGTTGAACTGATTCTCGACTCTTTCATCACTGCAAATGCGAACTTAATATCGAAAATTAGGATAAGGTGCAAAACGAACTTTTTCTGAGGAGATGCCAGCTGCCTCAAAGCGGATCTCTGCTTGGCGTAGACTCTTGGTGGGGCTGCGACGCTGCTAAGAATATATGACCGGTACATTTCACTGTAATGGTGTAGTGTGCACAACATTAGACAGTAAAGAAAGTACCGCTCGCTGAAGGTTTGGCCACGCCCCAAAATTCTGCTGAGCGCTTGCAGAAAAGCGCGAGTTCGCAGACCGCCTGCTTCCGGCGATTATCTGAGAGGGCATCGTTTCTGCTTTTACTCCGCATCAGATTTGTAGTACCATCACAGCAGCTTGCCGAAGTTGGGCAAACCATGACACTCTGCATTTTTTGAGTTTGTGCTGGTGGTAACGTTGGGAAGTTCTTGTGGGGCTAGCTACTTTTCTACATAGCTTTTACGGGTAAAAGCACAATCTAATGGCAAAAGGCATGAGGCGCTTAGAAGAGCCAGCGTCAAAAACGAGTCAAAAACCACTGCATTTCGTGAACTGAGCCGGTTTATGGCTTTGAATATCCAGTTCTAGTTCAGCATCAGTACCACAGTTGATTCGAGAAATCAAGATGGAGCAGATCTTGCGATGCTGTAAAATAAGGTTCTGGCGGATGTTTATCTTGCAAAATATTTATATTGATTGTCCGCCGGGTTTAGAAAAGTTTGAAGAGTATGCTCATCGAGTACAGAACGATATCCTTGAATATTGCGAGCACCTAGTGCGGAATCGAACACAACATCTACGAATTCGATCCGGTTCCTATGTTCTATCTCCAAATACCTTTTCAAGAATTACTGTTGGCACTTTTCCGCTTTTGTGGTAACTAATCAGTCATTTCAAGATAAGATAGCTAGCTGAGCAAAGATCATCAGAACTTTTCCACACGAGATATTTATAAATCATCAAATTTGCTCTGTTAGTGCCAGCACATGCTGTTGCTCAAGACACTATAGATAGAACCCCAGGCCAAAAAAGTTCGTCTTCTACGTTGCCAGTTGGACCCGGTTACCGTCATACAATAGTCATGACGTTTGCAGTTGATGCTTGCCTAATGCAGATTCTAAGTTCCTCCCCTAGTGACAACTGTGTGGCTTAGCAGCATTGAGCACGCCGGTACTGCAGGCCAGTGACACCTGCAGTACTGGCGTGCTCAATTTCGTTGCTCTACGCTGAGGTCGCCCTTGAAAATTTTACTCCGTATCTCAAAGAAGTGGAAAAGTATGTTCAGTCTTACTTTATGAGATTTTGAAGTGGCGACTGCCATTGGACTAAAATGGTACATCTGATGTATGGTGAACACAAACAAAACTATCTAAAAACATGATGTAGCTTCGCAACAGCGACGATTCTACGACGCTACACTACAATCGTCCTTTTTGAGGAGGAGGTAATCCATACCCGACCCTATGCAAGCTGAAGAAGCCATATGAGGCTGCGAAGCTTTTGATTATACAAAATGATCAGAACAAGCTGAAGTCGCGCTACATTGTGCACATTTCAAAGTGATTAGTTAGTCATCAACCTCATTGTCCTGTATCGTTGCCGCACAACAATATATACAATGAGGGGAGTTACTATGAAGGACTCCTATGTCCAGATCTCTAAGTGCGCGAAGGATAACATGCTCCAGTCGATTAACGCTTGGGCGCGACTCAGTTTCCCCACCACTTCCGCGGCCGATTATGGGCGTTCATACCTAAGCAGCCAGGTATGTATCAAGTCTTATGGGCGCGCCCTCGGGATGGGCATGTGGCTGGCCGGCAGATGCTCGCCATAACTATCTGAGCACACTTACCTGCTTATTGTTGCTGGCCACTGCTAGTTGTCCGCCCTCACGCCGCAATAACACTAAATGAGAATGACTCGTACATAGAAATGATGGCAAGTTAGCCTAACGTGTTAATGGTGCGCCGCCCACCCGCTTGAGGGGATGGGCCGCCGCTGGTCAAATCAAGGTTCGCCGCTCGCACGCTCGGTAGCGAGAGTACGCCGCTCGTCCGCAAGAAAGCCACGCCCACAAATCAAAGCCCGCCGCTCGCCCGGAAAGCCGTTAAGGCCCGCCGCTCTTCCGAGTTATTGTCTGAGTTCGAAACAATGTCGCATATAACGAGTTAGGGCGGCTAAGCAAGTAACAAAGACAGCTTGCCTCCAACATACCGCGAAGCAGTGATATCCTCGGAAAATGAAGTGATTTGCGACATGAGGGAGATAACCGTTACGTTATAAGAGCATGTCAAAATGAATCACTCTTCTTTCGCAGAAGAATTTATAAAGTTTCCACATGTCTGTGTACGAATTTTCAACAATGTGGTGGGGAACTCAGCAGCTTTAGTGCTGACTCCTTACTAATATGTCCTTCATAATCTATTGATCCATTTCTCTCCGCTGCTGAGAATAAAGTTTATATTGCGATCGCACTGATCAATCAGCTTACCAGAGGACGTTCGCAATTCAGATGATGAGACCATGTCACGTTACTTTGCTTAAAACTACCGCCAGGCGGAAGTGCATCTAGGGGCACAACTCGGTTTCATTACTCGCAAAGCGAATAAAGCCCAATGTCACAGCGATGAAGATACGCATGCGCTATCGCGCTCGCACATCTAAAAGTGCTTTTGCTCCTTTGCCGGCAGTAGCCTTTACTAAGCCTTACAACAGGCAGAAGGACCACAAAAAGTCTTGAATCTGTAGCTTAAAGCAAGGCTATATGTCCACTGAAATAGCCGGGCAAGACCGGGTAGATCAGCTAGTATACATATATGCCGCCGTATACATAAAAATATGCTTTCAATAATCTCTTTTTGCGTTTGTTTTGCTTATTTTCCGCACACTGTCGGCAACGACCTGGAAGGATAGGCTCAGTCGACGTTAACGCCCCCCCCCCCCCGCGATCGACTTTTTTGGGAGGTGAGTGTCCGGCACTACCACCTCTTTTGGCCGGCCAGTGTAGCTGGAACCACCTTCACTTTTGGGGGCCCGGCTCCACCTATCACACCTCTGCGCGCAATAGGTGAGGGCGAAATTACGAGCTTTTATGTCCGTTACAATTAGCTACCTTATCTCTGCAAAAAGACCTTGTACTTCACAGTGACAACGATGTTCATAAACAGCGCCTTCGAAAACTTCTACGAGCGAAGTTTCCCTCAAACCAAGAACATCAACATTTCGACCAAATCCCACTGGCGAGCTTCAGAGCGTGAAACGAGAAAAAAATCAAGTAACTCGAAGTTTTGCGTGGAAACTTGCTTATAGGGGTTACCAGACCTGCTAATTACTAAATTCACATTTGCTTAGCAAGATAGCTTCGTATCTTAGGAATATAACGAGTAGAATTTGAGACGACAAGATTCCTCCACAAGTTCACCAGCCCTCTATCTCCTTTGGAAAGGGGCCTACCCTACTTTTTAGCGCCCTATAATTTACAGAAAAAGTACTATCGAAGGGTTTTTGCTGTAGTCTATAAGCGGCAATGCACGCTGCTTTACACCCTTGCGAAGAGAGGTCCGCAGAAAAATTCAAGAATACTGGAAATTGGAATATAAAGGACGTACTGTATACTTAAGATTCGTCTTGATGAGCTAAGCACAACGCTATCTTCTGATACGGAATAAATTGATTTCGAAGGAAGTTACGGCGAGTAGATTTGGAAACGCGTAATTTTTCCAGAATTCACCAACGCTTCTGTCTTTTTTTGAAAAGAAGTCTGCGGCTACTAACTAGCGCACGATAACCTACAAGAAAAGTACTATCGAACAGTACTTACAGGGGTGTTTTGTGTTGGATAAGCGCTGTGTTATTCTATGCGAAAGGACCTTTGCAGAAGAATGTGGGAAAACTGGAAACGGAATACCGAGGACATGCTGTATACCAAAAGATTCGCCCTGACGAGCTGACACAACGCTGTTTCCACATTCAGATTATATTCATTTTGAAGGAAGTTGTGGTGCTGCATAGTCTGCGTGATTCCGTTATTCCGCGGAATAATAACAATAATTTCCGTAAATTCGCGAATTATTAGAATGACGCGAGATTCCGGGAAAGTCGCAAACTTTGTGGGTTTTTCGGATTTCCGTACGTTTACTGAGATTTTGCAGATTCGGTGAGCGGATACCTTATACCTTGAGCAGAACAAATCCATCAGGGTGACTCTCTAACATGCTCCTACAGTATCCCGGCGTGTGCCATCGGCAGCAAATCAATGCCAATATTGTTATCAGCACACTGGACATCCAATCCATCCAAAGAAAAAGCTGCCAAATTGAGCGAAAACCTATTGATAACAATGTACCTACCTACCCCGACACTTTATACTATAGTTGTAACGAACAGAAATTTTCGCCGAATATCGAATAATTAATTTTCGAAAATTTTTCGAACGAATGAATATCGAATATTTGATTTTTGAAAAATTTTCGAATGAACGGATATCATTCGACTTTCAATTTTCATTCTATTCGAATTCGATTATTCGAATATTAGCACATTCCAAAATTCGAATAAACGAATACTTGAATGACCGAACTTCATAGAATATTCGACTAATTTCGATTAAATGTTCGAATATTTGAATGCAATATTTGAATATTCGAATAACCATCTTTCAAGACTACTCGAATGAACGAATATTCGAATAGTCTTTTTTGAAACTCCTCGAATGAACGAACATTCGAATAAGTCATTTTTCGAAGTCGTCGAATTAACGATATATTCGAATCTAGGCCTTTCTCATTTATTCGACTATTCGAATAATCGAATAAATGGACTTTCTCAAATATTCGACTATTCGAATATTCGAATAGTCGAATATTTCGAATAAATTATTCGAACACGAATATTCGGTGCTAACTATACTACCTGAGCTGCCGGTGGGCAGTGGCTTAGTTAGGACCCCGATTATTGCGGATTCCGGCGCACTCTAATGGAGTGCGGCACCCTCCGCTGCTTACTCCTGCGCACTGCAGCGCACTGTGGCGCACTCCGCTAGAGTGCGGCGACTTTTTTGACGAAATATGAGCGGTATTACACTTCACTATGTTATCTTCAATAAGTGGATGGTTCACATTTTTCAAACGAAAATCTGCATAAGTCTGCTGTGGGCGCTTACTAAGCTATCTTTCTGCTGAGGCGGTTACAATGTCACACGTTAAAGTGATTGCCTTCAAACGTGCATATGTGAGAATATTGTAAATTTTGATTAACAAACAATTCCTCTTTTTCACATTATAAGGGCATCCTTTCTGACAGATAATGCATCAAAAGCTGTGCAAGCCGGGGAAAAATTCTCTGTTTGCTTTCCAAATCCTGAGCGTCATACAGTACACTAGCTAGCTAGCTGCTTGAAAATTGTATGGCTCAAAAGTTTTGATAGTGCCTTCGTTTTCATACTTCTATAGTAAACGTCACCTGCCTAGTCAGCTCAATGCGATGTGTATCAGCGCACAAAATTTGAAATCCCGGATGAGTCACTGGGGTACGGTCTTGCCGTGCCTACAATACGGCTAAAAATTTGAGACAAGAGTGCTTATTTTTCTACTTTTATGTTTTTTTTTCTTAGCTTCACAAACGCAAGTTCTAATGATTTGTTACCTTTATGCGTCTTGCATGCCGTTTAAGTATTTCAGAATTTATCGCTTCTACTTTCCGGTAAAGTAGGAGATGAGCAATCTTGCAAGATTTTGAAGTAAGTCTGTTATCTTCACTACTAACATATGTTGAAAGAATAGAATACCTCTTAAGCAGTACGAGTTTTTGCTCAAAGCAATCCCATTATCGATTTAAAAAAAGCTTCTCAATAGGAACTCGGCGTAAAACCATTTCCGAAAAGGAAGTTAAAACTTGTGCTGCTTGCAAGATACTCTACTGTTTCTGCATACGACAATACTGAAGAAAGCAGACTTACTTCAGAATTCTGCGAGATTGCCGATTTGCTTCTCTTACCTGAAAGCACAAGTGATAAATTTTAAGATATTTGTTTTAAAGCGGCATGCACGACCTATAAAGATGGCAAATTTCTGACGCTTAGCCCATTTGTGAAGCTGAGAAGAAAGAAACATAAAAGTACAAAAAAACAAGCAGTTTGAAGTTGAATTTTAGCCGCTCTGCGCACTTGATGTAGGACGGCACGGAGGGACCCTAGTGCCTCATCCGGGATAGAGTTAACTCTGAGTTAACACGCACCTTTCAGGGACCATTAACATCTGCATAAGCAAACCATATTGGGGAAAGGGTTATATGGCAGGACGTAAGTCGTACTTTATGCCAAGTGTGGAAACGTAGCGTAATTCGCTCCACGCGAGACGCTACGCGACGAAACGCGCAGCTCAGCTGCGCGTTAACTCTGAGTTTGCTGCGCGTTTCGGGCGCCCGCAAAACTCCTAGTCAACTCTGAGTTTGGTTAGAGAAAGAGAAATAGTGCGTAAACGCGGAGGTGCAGAAAAAAGTCCTCCGGGGTAGATTTTGCTCCGAGTTTCATGAAGCATGATGGGCGTATCATGGTGCACCGTTGAACACAAAAATTCAAAATTTTGGAAAATTTTGGTCCCGGGGGTCATCCGACGCGCTGATCACGAATCCGATGCTCATTTTTCGCTATTCGCCCATATAAGGGGATTACGGTAGGGATACGGTAGTTGGGCGAAAGTCACTCACAGTCACTCACGAAATTGGCTGAAACTTCGTACAAGGGGGTTTTTTGGCACGCTGGTCACGAATATGATGTTCATTCTGAACTGCGGGACCATTTAGCGATGTTACCGGTAGGGATACGGTATTTGGGCGAAAGCCACGAAATTGGCTGAAACTTCGTACAATGGGGTTTTTTGACATGCTGATCATGAATATAACATTCGTTTTTCGCTACGGGGCCACGGAGCGAGCTTACGGTAGGAATACGGTAGTTGGGCGAGATTCAAGCAGTCGACTGAAACTTGGTCTAGCGGGGTTATTCGCTGCGCTAATTGGATGTGGTAATCATTTTTTTACTGCGGAGAGAGAGCAGGATTACTGTAGGAATTTGGTGGAAGCCAAAGTTCCATAACAGATTTAAAATTGGTTGGCTCAGTGGCGTTACGCGGTGTGTTGATTACGATCACATTGCGCGTTTTCTACAACGGTTTATAGCAGAGAAGAGATACGGTAGACTACCCAAAACCACAGGATTTCATGAAAGTTGGCTTCGTTAATCCCGCACGTTAATCAGGAATATTATAGTCGCTTGAAAATACCTTTCAACAGGGGGTTTCGATGAATTTACGGTAGATCGGTAAAAAACCTCACTTAGAACTTTTCTCAGGGGAAGTTTAGCTAAATACTTAGTTTCAGTGACGGTCGCAGGATTTCCGTCCGGGAGAAGGGGGAAGGGGACAAAAAATTTTTCAAGTGAAGGTGCATGGCGACAATTTTCGGGATGCTTCTTAACATTTTTTGCTGGCCCATACCCCTAAATTATAGGAAAAGGGGGCCAGCTACGCCCCCAAAAAATTTTTTTGCAAGGCTAATTTGAATCTTAAGAAATTTCAAAAGATAATTTTACTATTTACAAGAACGAACAAGTCATTTGCACATTTTTATAACACAATAATTAATTTTCAAAAATTTCGCGACCCCGGGGAGAGGGGGATCCTCCCCTTCGGTCCGCTATTGTTAGATACTTACTATTTCTTCTTACTGCAAGACTATGCGATGGGGCTGCAGTAGATGTAGTGCAATAAACTTACTGAACTGCTTAAAAATTCGCCACTGAGTTCATTTGGCAGTGCAATTATGGTCATGCTGTCCGTTTTCAATGGATTATTACGGTGGGCATATACGGAAGAGGGGCAAAAATCTCAGATCGAGTTGAACTTTCTTAGTAAAAAAGTAATGATACCAGGGATTTTTTTAAAATTATTTTTTTATTGTGTCAGCAGAGACCTCGAGAAAATTTTTTCGAAATTTGCTACATTTTCAGAGGTCTTTTGAAATTCTAACAGTCGATTTACGAATAACCTGCAGATTTTGTTTACTACTTGAAGTCTATTTTCCTAAAATGATGGTCTATTAAGATTATAAATTATAGATCTAAGTCATTCAAAAAAATTTCAAAACTAACAGACTTTCGAATTTTATCAATTATGATAGCATATCAAAATATGGTGAGACGGAAGGGGGACGGATTGTTAGGTTACTGTCTATGTCCACGTTTTATCCTGCTATTTTTTGAGAATTTTTAGAATATATTATGGCTAGGCACCAGTAGCGGATTGAAGGGGGCGGGGGGTGAAACTTACCTACATGGGTTATAAAGATGTGCAAATAATTTGTTTAGTTTTGTAAACAATCAAAATAATTTTTAGAATTTTTTGAAAATTCTAGTTAGCCTTGTAAAAATTTTTCGGGGCCTTTAGATCCGCAAGAATTTTGAGCTGCACCTCAAAAAAATTTTCGGAGTGCGTGGCTAACGGCACGCACCTTTATTTGAAAAAAAAAATTTGCCGCCCCCCCCCCTAGGAATTGCTCTGAGACCGCCACTGATAGGCACCTCACAAGCAAGCCTAACGCCTCTCCACGTGTCTTGACATGTGAGATCTTGATTAAGTGGATTCACTAAGCAGTTGCGGCAATTGTGCAATAGTGGCTCTTTAGCCTAGCGGTCTAGAAGTAAGCACTCCGCGCCGAGTAACGGTTCGAGACCCGACTTAATCGCAGCGTTTTGCGATGAAGCTTGTGGCGGCTCCTCAACAGCTAGAGCGGATCCTAAGTAGCAGAACGAAACTCCGAGTTTCAGAAACGAAACTCGCAGTTAACTCGGAGTTTCAAACGAAACTCAGAGTTAACTCTGAGTTAACGCGCAGCTTTAAGCTCGGAGTTTCGACCAGATTACTACCGGTCCTGAAATTTGATACAGTTGTGTTTTCAACTGTCTACCATCAATAACCAAAAAGGATCTCGCTTTCGTTTAATTATACAGGAAAAATTCTAAAGATTTTAGAAAGAGCAAACTTGAAGACTGGTCAAGACTTTAGGTCTACCTAAAGTATCTGCACTAAAGTAATTCTCGACTTCTTAAGGCCTTTTGGCATACATATAATCAAAAGTCAAAACAGTCGCTTTAGACCAGCTGTGTCATACCCTTATAAGAATCACTTACCTGCTTTTTTTCTGCTTAAAACATTTTCATGCGTATTTTGTTCCTGAGTATGTGTTTTTATGGGTATTCCGCAGTTTTTTTACTGGTTTGGAAACGATAGGGCTCCGTCTATCCTTTAGAAACTTAGCGAAGTGGGCACTAGAATTTGACCTGCAAAAACTGATTTGCAAAAAGCCTTGAGCTTATTTTTGCCTCTGACCGTAATTGCTCATGTGAGTCACAAGGCAGCATACAATCCAAGGTGTTTTCATCATCTAGCAGCTGGATAGTGGCAAAAATCAGGAAAGGTACACTTGGTAAATATTTTGGGATTGTTTGAATGTTATCGATATATATATATATATATATTAGTTTGGTGCAAAAATAATGAGCGTCTTCCCATTTTTCACTTTAACTTGCTATGACTTTCTACAATATCTACATTTTGAAATGTGATAAAGACCATCAAATGCAGCGAACCTTTCGCAGTACAGCGCACATTGAACTATACTCATATCTCATATGGGCAGAAAAATATGGATTGAAAAAAAAAAGTTTTTTCTGAAGCCTTGTTTTTGACAGAACATAACTCTCCTTTCACACTTTGTTCTTATGATTTATAAGCAGCCTATCTTGTGGCCGCAAGCCAGTAGTACAAGTATACATGGAAACGGCTTGGAGAAAAAAGATTAGCGAAGAAAAAATCGAAATTCAAAAATATCAACTTTTTAGCATTTTTTCAGTAGGCCTCAAAACCCCAAAGTGGAGAATTTTTTAATTTTCTGCGTACTGAAAAGCTGGATGTTTTTGCAAAAACTCGCTAATGGGACTCCTACCCTCACGCTTACAGAGATGAGCAAAGTTTGAGCGACTGCATTTTACAAAAGAAAGTTATGGGCTCTAAAATGACCACAACCATTACCCATGTTAAGCCGCCGATATCTCACTTTAGATAACTTGAAAAAGTATGGTTGAATATGCGTAATGTAGATAATTTCCATTACATATAGCGGCTAAATTTTCGACAAACCACCTTCATTCGCGCTCAAATTCTGCCAGAAAAATGAATGCAACGAAAGTCTAATTTTGAGTGCGATTATATGAAGCTCTATAAATTCTTAACAGAGTGGGCTAGAAGTTAATATCGTCAGATAGAGCACGAAAAGAGCTTTCTAAAAATGTGCTGAAACCGTTAAAAAGAAAGACATTTGACGGAGAAAAGTTGTCCTGAAAAAAGTCCTAGGAAAACGCTCATTATTTCTGCACCAACCTAATATATATATTAGGTTGTCCCATAAGTCTTTTCATTTCTGAGTTTTCGCTATAATAAGTCGCACACTTTTATTCTGAATAGACATCAGGATACCATTCGATAGGGCAAAGCAAGCTCTATAAGATGTTGTTTACGCTTTTGCACAAGCTTTAGTCTATCTCGAGTTTCAAACCAAAGTCTAAAAAGTTTCGGATGGCCAGAAAACCGAAATTTTTTTATATCTTCGTTCAAAAAAATCTTACAAACCTCAAACTTGCTCACGTATATACATTCCATATCAGACATTCATATGTGCTGTTGCTGCATTTTTTTATCAGCTAGAAATCAAGAAACCGAAAATTTTCATGTTTTTACCAAAATGATGCTGTGGTGTTCTTACACTAACAGTTGTATACTAGATGCCCTCAGAAGTACTACCGTAGATTTTTGGCTTTCTATATGCTCTGGTTCACGAGAAATATTAGATTTAGCTTCCTGCATTTGGGTTTTTCACGCTTAAATCAACATTTCTCGCGAACCAGAGCTTGTATAGAGCTAAAAAATACAGTTGTACTTCTAAGGGCTTGTAGTATACAACTGTCAGTGTAAGAACAGCACAGCATCACTTTGGTAAAAACAGGAAAATTTTCGGTTTCTTGATTTCTAGCTGATAAAAAATGCAGCAAGAGCACATATGAATGTCTGATATGGAATGTATATACGTGAGCAAGTTTGAGGTTTGTAGGATTTTTTTGAACGAAGATATAAAAAAATTTCGGTTTTCTGGCCATCCGAAACTTTTTAGATTTTGGTTTAAAACTCGAGATAGACTAAAGCTTGTGCAAAAGCGTAAACAACATCTTATAGAGCTTGCTTTGCCCTATCGAATGGTATCCTGATGTCTATTCAGAATAAAAGTGTGCGACTTATTATACCGAAAACTCAAAAATGAAAAGACTTATGGGACAACCTAATATATTATCTCCTGTATTATCTCCTGAATGTCTGGTTGTCTGTCTGTATGTGCGTACGCTCAGACAATCGCCGGGGGCAGGCGGGCACCGGAAAAATAGATTGCTGATTTCTTGCACCCCGCTCGCGGATTTTTTGGGAAGCAATCAGGACTTTTCGGAAGACCGCTTGCTGAATTCTCGATTCCTCAGAGATTCAGCAATATATCTGCAAAAGATAAGAGCGAAAAAAAATTCAACAAGCGATCTTTTAAAAATCCGCTGACTCAGCAAGCGGTCTTCCGAAAAGTCCCGATTGCTTTCCAAAATATCCGCGAGCGGGGTGCGAGAAATCAGCAATCTATTTTTCCGGTGCCCGCCTGCCCCCAGCGATTGTCTGAGCGTATGTTCCAAATAGAAAATTCCATTTCTGAACCAATCCGGACCAAACTTGGCACACATACACTTCGGGGCAGGGCGGGTGTCATAATTCACTCTTCATTATCAATCGATATCAGTTTTTTTGCAAAGTTCAAGCTACGAGGCTGGGAGTTGGCACAGGAGTGAGCATGCTGATTACTAACATAGGGGGTATCGGGAACTGGCATGTAGAAGTGAGCACAGGGAAAGGTTGTTCAGGGATAAAGATGGGAGCTTTATCATAGTGTTTTGACAGGGAAAGCGCAACCGGGTAAGCCAGGTATTGCGAATACGATATTAGTTTTAGAATTGTCTTTTCCTTCTGTCAATTTTATCGATTTTTTGTCAATGAGCTACGGGACTGAGGACACAGGAGGGTAAGTGAGCATGTTGATTACTAACACAGCGGGATTAGGGGATTGCATGTAGAAGTGGGCACAGGGAAGGTTGTACAGGGGTAGGAATGGGAGCTTTATCATAGTGTTTTGTCAGGCCCGGGGAGAGCCGGGTAAGTCAGCTAGTATTATATAATATTATGTACTAGCTGGCTTACCCGGCTCCGCCGTATCCGGACCAAACTTGGCACACATATACTTCGGGCCCCGGCGCGTGTCACAGTCCACTTTTCGTTATCGATCGATGTCGATCTTACCGATTTTTATCGATTTTTTCGCAGAGTTCACCTACAGGGCTAGGAGTTGGCACAGGGGGGAAGTGAGCATGGGGATTCCGAATACAATATTAGTTTTCAGAATTATCGGTTACTTTTATTGATTTTATCGATTTTTTGTAAATTTTGACATGCGAGGCTGGGATTTTGCACAGGGGGGTAATCGAGCATGCTGATTACGAACACAATATTAGTTTTCAGGATCGTTCATTACTTTTATCGATTTTATCAATTTTTTTGTAAAGTTTGACCTGCGGGGCTGGGAGTTTGCACAGGGGGGTAATCGAGCATGCAGATTACGAATACAATATTAGTTTTTGGAATTATCCATTACTTCTATCGATTTTATCGATTTTGCAAAATTTGAGCTAGGGGGATGGAATTTGGCACAGGGGTGTAATTGAGCATGCTGATCACCCCCTTGGGGATGATCAGCATGCTCGATTACCCCCCTGTGCCAACTCCCAGCCCCGTAGGTGAACTCAGCAAAAAAATCGATAAAAATCGATAAAATCGATATCGATCGATGACGAAAAGTAGCCTATGACACCCGCCGGGGCCCGAAATGTATGTGTGCCAAGTTTGGTCCGGATCGGTTCAGAAATGGAATTTTCTATTCGGAACATACGTACACACACACAGACAGACAGACAGACATACAGACAGACATACAGACAAACAGACATTCAGCTTTATATATAAGATAATATTTGATAAGCTCAGAACCTTTTAGGCCATAGTGCCACCTGTAGCTTCCATGTAGCATGGTGAGCATAATAAATAACTCAGACAATTCACTGGAACTTCTTCAGGACAACTGGAACTTGCAGTGCCGCAGAAATTGCTCAGAGCGATCGTAAACCGGAACTTCCGCAGCACTTTCCATAAAGCGCTGCGAAAATGCAATAAGGCTCGTAAGGTTTCCGCAGCACTTTGACCTGCCAGCATTCCCGCAGGATTTTGAGAGCTCGTGCGCTTGAATTGCGAAATAGCGAACGCACTAACAGCGCATAGCTCATTACTCTTTTTTCCCTGTTGTTTCGCTCCTGTTTCTCTTCTTTTATCTTTTTCTTCGTTTCTTCAATGTTGGCGTAAGTAAACCTATACTTATCCAAATTCTAGGTATTCTTGCAGGCATCGGCGCAGGTATGTGAACGACCATTTTCAAGCTGCTGAAGTGCTGGAAAATGACTCAATGGAGGGACGTCATTTGAGCACGACGCTCTTGTTCAGGTATGTGCAATTTCTTTGCTTTTTTTGTTTTGATTTAAATAATACCCAAATAATTTGGAACTATTACATTGTAGAAAATATACGTTGGATGCTGAAACAAAGCAGAAGTAATTGAAATAAGAAATATATTAAAACAAAGGGGAAGGGGATCGGGTTGCGAATTTCTTAAAACATTGGCGACCGTTTGACACACATGGTGTGTCAAGCAATGTCTACCGCGTGGGACCTTCGCGAAACTTATAAATTTCGAAAAGAAATTCATCTCAACCAGCAAAAGGTTGACAGGCTTGACACACATGATGTGTCAAGGCTTGTATTCCGTTAAAATGACGACAATCTTGGAAGAAATTCACTCCAGGGGCTTTTTTCTTTGTACTTATGTAGATACAATCTTCATCATTCTAATTAGCCTTTCAGAGGTACTGCAGGTAAATAGTAGATGGCAGTGTGCGCCATTTGATTCAAAAAACGTTGACTGGCTCATGAAAGGGTTCGGTCCTAAAAGGCAAACAACCAAAAATTCGCATGGTGTCAATGCGTCAAATGTGATTTACAGCTCTTAGTAAATGATAAAATTTTTAAAAATTTTCGGATTCATTGTAGTTGTGGAGCCATTTTCAGACGTGTGCTAAAAAATTGAGAGCAAAGATTAGGACCGCAAAGGTTTAACCATTCCTGAATTTTCTTCTGCTGGAGGTCATACGCTCATGAACCCAAAAAAATTTTGTCCCTCCTCCCTCCCCCCCCCCCCTTTTTTTGAAAGAAATTCTCACATCGCCACTGTTTTTCGTTCATTTATCCTTCTCCTTTCTGTTACTGATATAATCAATGTTTTTCTCTCACTCATACATGTCTTATCACAATACACACATCGAAAACGATATTTTCTAATTCGAAGATTGAAAAGAATTGCAGTAGGAATATTAGGTAGGTCCGAAAGTTCTGTTTTTCGGACCCACCTAATACAGTGCTGGACATAATTATTAGGTTGTCAAGAAATTAATGTCGTTTCTCATTTGCTTGCTCTAAAAAAACAGCCAGACTCAACCCAATAAAGGGTAATGGGTACTGTTCGATAGAGCAAAGCAAGCTCTACAAGATGGCATTCATAATATTGCGCCAAGTTCGATCCACGGATAGTTCGAACTCAAAATCTGAAGATTTCTAAATGCCCAAAAAATCGAAAAAAATCAGATCTTCGTCCAAATAATTTCTACGGACCCCCCACTTACACACGTCAATACTTTCGATATCTGATATCCATATGTGCAGCTGCAGTACTTTTTCCTTGACTAGAAACTGAGATAACAAAAATTTTTGTGTTTTTCTAAAAGCAATGCTGAGCCGTTTTTGCATATGTGGTTCTATTCTACAAGCTTAGGTAAGTATATCTGTAGATTTTCAGCCTATTCCGAGTAGTAGTTTTCGAGAAATATCGAAACCAGCTATCTTCTTTTCAGTTTCAGTGCTAAAAGCGACATTTCTCGAAAACTACCGCTCGGAATAGGCTGAAAATCTATAGTTATACTTATCTAGGTTAGTAGTATAGAATCACATATGCAAGAATGGCTCAGCACTGCTTTTAGAAAAACACGAAAATTTTCGTTTTCTCAGTTCCTAGTCAAGGAAAAAAACAGCAGCTGCACATATGGATATCAGATATCGAAAATACTGACGTGTGCGAGTGGGAGGTCCGTAGAAATTATTTGGACGAAGATCTGATTTTTTTTCGATTTTTTGGGCATTTGGAAATCTTCAGATTTTGAGTTCGAACTATCAGTGGATCGAACTTGGCGCAACATCATGAACGCCATCTTGTAGAGCTTGCTTTGCTCTATCGAACAGTGCCCATTACCCTTTATTGGGTTGAGTCTGGCTGTTTTGTTAGAGCAAGCAAATGAGAAACGACATTATTTTTTTGACAACCTAATATAAAGCCACTCTTGGTGCAAAAGTTTTGTCAGTTTTTTCATTCCATTGGCAAGCACGCTAGAATGAAGGTAAACAAACATTTCAAGAAGTATCCGATGCAGAATTTCTTCCTCTTTCCAGCTGCTAAACTCTCGTTGTGTTCCATTGAGAAAATAACGACATATTTGCCAGAAATTACAACCACTCGTTTTTACCGTGTCCAACTTTCACTAATTTTCAAAAATTTTGTATGAGATTTTTGGAGGAGCCCTAATAACCACCTGATGGGGCAAACCATTTGCCAACAGAAGAAATTTTTTGTAGCCCTACGCCTTGTCTTTTAGAATTTCTACGAAATTTATGGGAAAATTCGCAGTATTTCTCAATTTCATGAGTGGGCACTGACGTAATCTATGTTTCAAAATCTTCATAATTTGAAGCGAGAATCGCTCATTTACTTGGTAATGGTAGCGGTAGTAATAATCGTGTGTTGAAACCTCAGTATTCTGTAGGTTTTGCAGTGGTTGGTACAATGAAAGGTTATGCGATTTTTTCAAAACACAAGACTTTTAGAAAATTACTTAGCAAAATTCTGAAAAAGCAGCTTAAAAAAAAAGAAAAAAATTGCTTTTGTTGGCAAGAGGTTTGTTCTATTTGGAGGTTATCAGGGCTTTTCCGAAAATCTCATACAAAAATTTCGAAAAATAGTGAATGTTGGACATAATAAAACGAGTGGTTGTAATTTCCAAATATGTCGTTATTTTCTCAATGAAACACAACGAGAGTTTAGCAGCTGGAAAGAGGAAGAAATTCTGCACGGATACTTTTTGGAATGTTTGTTTATCTTCATTTTAGCGCGCTTGCCAATGGATTGAAAAAACTGAGAAAACTCTTGCACGAAGAGTGGCTTTAGAATTATGTCCAGCACTGTATATCAAAAGAAAGGGGAGGGGGGGGAAGGGGGAATTAATGGGTCCCAAGATTTTTTGAAGTGGTCCAAAAACTCTCTGTGAATGATAAAATGATTTTTAAACACTTTTAATCCAAAGTAGCCTTGTGTTTTTGAAGGTGTGGTCTACTCCACGCTCCCATGGCTAAAAAAAAGGAGGGGGGGGGGGTAGAAGAATTGAAATCCAAAAATTCAACCCTTCCTGAATTTTCTTTTGATGAGAGCGGCTACACGCCCATGAACCCGAAAAAAAATTTTTTGTCTCTCCCTTCCCCTTTTCGAAAAAATCCACACATTTCTATCGCAAATATTTCGTATATCTTCATCTGCACAAGTTCATCTTCTCTGGGAGAGGAATTCATGTTTTTTACAATTATTACTTGGTACCTTTCAATGTAAACAAGCTTTGGAGATAGAAACTGAAGAATTTTTAATTGTCAAATCTGTGTTTGTTCGTAAAAAAACTGAGAGCAATAAAAATAGGAGCGGTTAGTTCGGAATTATAGTTTTCGAGGATTGCTCTTTGTGACTGTGCAAAGTTTCCTGATTAGACTTCTTTATGAAAAGTTCTGACTCTAGAAGGAATACCGAAAAATCAAATTCCCTGACAATGTGTTTTACTGCTCAGATAATCGCGGGAAGGAGGCGGTCCGCAAACTCGCGTTTTCTTGCAGGAGGTCAGCAGAATTTTGGGGTATTGCCAAACCTTTAGCGGGCGGTACCTCCTTCACTGTCAATGTCCTGCTAGCGGGGCTGAATACGAGTTGTCTGCGGGCGCTCGTCAAATAATTCTTTCAGCGAGCGCTGGCCAAATCATTAGGCGCTCGGACGCTCTTTGACCAGTTTCAGGCGTATGTCGAGCAAATGTGACACTCGATGCTGCAGAGGTGTCATCGATGGTTTAATTGCCCAAGTTTGAAGTACTTTCTTAGCGGAAAGTACCTAAGGGTTGTGCGGTCCTCCACGAAGGACTGCGCGGCCCTCAATGTTTTCGCATATTCTCGCGAAAAGTCCGCGAGAATGCGGCCAATGCACCGCAACTAATCTATAGGAAAACCGCGATAGTTCTCCGAGCATTCATCTGAAAATTCGTCAACATTCCTCCAAATTTCTGCGAGCGGTCCGTAAGAAATCAGCGAACTATTTTTCCGATGCCCGCTTGCTCAAAATTCGCATGGCCGCCTCCCCCGACGATTGCCTGAGTGATTGCTCAAAAAATAGCTTTTCATGAAGTTGTTCAATCAGCGCGGATTTCCTGCAGTCAAAAAAAGTAGGCAATAAACCTTGCTGCAACTTACAGATCTTTTGCGCCTTAACACGGGGAATTTCGAAATAAATTATTTGTCTCCACCGGCTTCGATCTCTGAAGCTTTCTTCTATTGAAGGATGCCTCAGGCACCTTGGAAAGAGCACGAATTCCACTCCTATCGATTAAGAAATAAGCAAGTAATGAGTTTTTCAAAAAAGGTGGGAACGAACTTTTTCTCCAGTATTATTAGGCCGAAAGTTTGTTTGCATCACATTCAAAAATTCATTCTTTTTTCTAGCCGATTTCGAAGGTTTTTGTTTTTATTTGAAAGTGTAAATCAAGCTCTTCATAGCGTTGCTTTAGTGGATTCCTGGTGACCATTTTTTGCATAGATAGGAGCGGTAGCAGAAAATGACCCAAATTTTGGATTTTTTGTGTAGGCTCATAAAAAATATGAAACTTGCGATAAAAATTAGAGCGGCCGGTCTGACAGGTTTCGTTGCTGCCCTTTCTAACTGAGCGAAGTTTGTGCTGATGGAAGTCTTGGTCAAAGCTATGATATTCGGGATAAATGCAAAAATAAGTCAAACCTGTTTTTTTGCATTGCTTGCTCGTAACCCTCAACCAGCACAAACTTTGTTCAGTCAGAAAGAGCAAGTAATAAAAACTGTGAGACAGTCCACCCAAATTTTTATTGCAATTTCAGATTGTTTATGACCCTACACAGAAAATGCAAAATTTGCGTAATTTTCTTCAACCGCTCCTATCTATGCAACAGATGGACATTTGTAAGCCAATAAAGTATCGTTATGAAGAGCTTGATTTACGCTTCCATAAAAATAAGATCGTTGAAATCGACTAGAAAAATCATGAGGTATGAATTTTTGGAAATGGTGCAAAAACTTTTGGGACGACCTCATATTCTCTAAATAGTTTTTATGTGCTCTCTTCTTTGAACCTCGGCATTTAGTTGACTTTGTGTTTTTGATTTTGTGCCAGAGAGGTTTTTATGGTGGACCTTTATTGCCTAACGTTTCGACAAATATCGTCTTCTTCGGAGGCCTGGAAGGGTTTGTAGTTTTGTATTCGTCAGTCTATACGACCAAACGTCTCTTCTAACTTGCGGCGTTTAGACCTTGTCTAGGCTCAACGTACTGGAAAACAGTCTGAAGCGGAGTCACCAATCTTCAGTACACCGTGGAGTTGGTAGTCCGCACGACTGTGACAGACATCACTGAGGGGTGCTCAGTGAGTCAAAGCTATATATACAGTCTGCGGTAATAGATGATATAATGATATGAAGGGCAGGAGGTCACTGGTCATCGTCAAGCATTCATTTTTATTATTCATCCCCGGATTTCCGGCGGATATTCATGCTGCCTCTAATGTCTTTCTTGCCGAAATTTCAGTCTCATACGCTAATATCGTACATTTTACATTGAAATCGTCACCTTTATGTGCCTCGACTCTATGTTTTCCTAATGGTGATGACATTGTACCCCGCTTTTTGCTGGCCAGATGTTCCTTCAATCTAACACTTAGTATCCTTCCGGTTTCTCCTATATAAGTTGTTCCACAACTTAAGCACTCTAACTGGTAAACAATACCCTGCTTTGCACAATCACCTAACTTCCCGTATGGGCAGACGATGCAGTTGTCAGATATACAGTCTGTATCATACAATCTAATTCCGATCAACCGCTTTCTGATAGTATTGCTAGGAATGTTGACCAGCATTACTTCGTTCTGTAACTGTGCTCGTGCTATGCATCGTTTAATGGCCTCACTAAATTTGTCGGATATAAAAGGCATGCAAAGGAAAATTTTGTTGTCGTTGCTCCGCCTAGATTCGTTTACGTATCTAGATGGTCTTTGCCTTGATTGCGTTATGTATCCATTGCTGCGAGCAATTTTGCGTGTTAGTTGTAGTAACTCTAATCGTTTGCTCTCGCCCGTAGAGACTTCTGCAGCGGTTTTGTACATGTTATGGATAACGGAACGCTTTAGAGCTGTAGGATGCGCTGACGTGGCGTGGACAAGGATGTTTTTGGAACTTTCTTTTCTGTACCACTTGATTCGAACTGTGCCGTCAGACAAATTTACCTGGGTGTTCAGAAAAGAAAGCCAGCCACTGTGCGGGGTTTCCCGTGTAAGCTTTATGTACTGGGACTGCTGATTTAATATTCTAAAACATTCGTTCATTTCGGACTGTGTTGAGGTGATGACGTCGATATAGGCCAGCACATTGATGACAAGCGTGCTAATACTGGCTCCTTAATTTTACTCATAAAACAAATCGCCAGGACTGGCGCGAGTCTTTGACCCATCGCAAGTCCTCTGATCTGGGAGTAGTATTTCCCAGACCACTTTAAAAGTTACAACTCAAACATGCTTTAATGAGGGTCAGTATGCACGTTTTGTTCAGCCCAAAGGTGATCATGTTGGAATAGTATTTGTCCAGCATCTCCGAAATGGCTTGCAGAGCGGCATTGTTATGAACATTAGTGTAAAGTGATGTTACGTCAAAAGACTCGATAACACTATTTTGTTCAAAACTCAAGCTTTGCAACGGCTCGAGAAATTGTTGGGTGTTAGACAAATGTGTTGGTACCTTGGCTAATAGTTGGCTCACGATCTTATTAAGAAACCAAACTATTAAGAAAGATATTCGATCAGTGGGACCGCCTACGCAGCTTATTATCGGACGAATTTTGTATGAGAGTGACATAGACTGGAATTGATTATCTGCTACTTTATGCGTCTTGATCAAGTGAGCAGTTGCGAAGCATGAGTTTTGAACAAAATAGTGTTATCGAGTGTTTTGACGTAACATCACTTTACACTTATGTTCATAACAATGCTGCTCTGCAAGCCATTTCGGAGATGCTGAACAAATACTATTCCACCATGATCACCCTTGGACTAAACAAAACGTGCATACTGACCCTCATTAAAGCATGTTTGAGTTGTAACATTTTTAAGTGGTCTGGGAATTACTACTCCCAGATCAGAGGACTTGCGATGGGTCAAAGACTCGCGCCAGTCCTGGCGATTTGTTTTATGAGTAAAATTAAGGAGCCAGTATTAGCACGCTTGCCATCAATGTGCTGGCCTATATCGACGACTGCTGCGTCATCACCTCAACACAGTCCGAAATGAACGAATGTTTTAGAATATTAAATCAGCAGTCCCAGTACATAAAGCTTACACGGGAAACCCCACACAGTGGCTGGCTTTCTTTTCTGAACACCCAGGTAAATTTGTCTGACGGCACAGTTCGAATCAAGTGGTACAGAAAAGAAAGCTCCAAAAACATCCTTATCCACGCCACGTCAGCGCATCCTACAGCTCTAAAGCGTTCCGTTATCCATAACATGTACAAAACCGCTGCAGAAGTCTCTACGGGCGAGAGCAAACGATTAGAGTTACTACAACTAACACGCAAAATTGCTCGCAGCAATGGATACATAACGCAATCAAGGCAAAGACCATCTAGATACGTAAACGAATCGAGGCGGAGCAACGACAACAAAATTTTCCTTTGCATGCCTTTTATATCCGACAAATTTAGTGAGGCCATTAAAGGATGCATAGCACGAGCACAGTTACAGAACGAAGTAATGCTGGTCAACATTCCTAGCAATACTATCAGAAAGCGGTTGATCAGAATTAGATTGTATGAATACAGACTGTATATCTGAAAACTGCATCGTCTGCCCATACGGGAAGTTAGGTGATTGTGCAAAGCAGGGTATTGTTTACCAGTTAGAGTGCTTAAGTTGTGGAACAACTTATATAGGAGAAACCGGAAGGACACTAAGTGTTAGATTGAAGGAACATCTGGCCAGCAAAAAGCGGGGTACAATGTCATCACCATTAGGAAAACATAGAGTCGAGGCACATAAAGGTGACGATTTCAATGTAAAATTTACGATATTAGCGTATGAGACTGAAATTTCGGCAAAAAAGACATTAGAGGCAGCATGAATATCCGCCGGAAATCCGGGGATGAATAATAAAAATGAATGCTTGACGATGACCAGTGACCTCCTGCCCTTCATATCATTATGTCATCTATTACCGCAGACTGTATATATAGCTTTGACTCACTGAGCACCCCTCAGTGATGTCTGTCACAGTCGTGCGGACTACCAACTCCACGGTGTACTGAAGATTGGTGACTCCGCTTCAGATTGTTTTCCAGTACGTTGAGCCTAGACAAGGTCTAAACGCCGCAAGTTAGAAGAGACGTTTGGTCGTATAGACTGACGAATACAAAACTGCAATCCCTTTCAGGCCTCCGAAGAAGACGATATTTGTCGAAACGTTAGGCAATAAAGGTTCACCATAAAAACCTCTCTGGCACAAAATCAAAAACACAAATTCTCTAAATAAATCTAAATTCAACATTATTGTATAATGACTCTCACTTACACACGTCTGCCTTGAAATATCTGAACATATTTTTTGCTTGAAAATTTTGAAATATTAGGAAACTAGAAAGCCTTGATTTTTCTTTGCTGAAAGCTCTACAGATCAGTAAGCTGATAAACACACGGTTGTACCCGGTTTTGAAACATTTCTTTGACAGCAGAGTGACTCATGGAATTTTTGAGAGTGGGCCTATGACTTTGTCCAACAATGTATATTACTACCAAATTGAGTTAAATTAGTATATTTGAAATGTTTGTGAGCATCATTGGATAAAACTAGCCATTCCTTTTCACAGTCAACAAAATTTTTTCTTAGTGAACCAAAATATTTTTTGTGCCTCTTTGCAGAGCGCGAGAAGAGGTAGAAAGTCAAAAAATGCATAAATATCTGTTTAGATGTGAGGGCAAGATCGGAATAACCGCACTTGAAGGAAGAGCCCAGGCAAAAACTCAATTCCAAGATTTCTTTGTTTACTTGGGCATGCTCGCTCAACCCGAGAAGTGCAAGAACGGCGAAGACAGACATCCCCCAAAGCTCATTTTTTGAATTTGGTTGGGTGAAACGACCTGGCTGAGACGCAGTGTCTGTGGAACCCTTTAAAATTAAGCGCAAGATGCCTATTCGGCCATAGAAATCCACACGCGGGCGATGCGTCGTCCTTTTTAGAGTTTATCCCAGCTTCCAAAGCAATGTTTCGTTAGTTCTGACGCTGAGGATTCGCTCTTTGCAATGGCATGTTCGAGAGCGTCGGCTTTTATATAGCACTGAAAACCAAATACCCTCGAACTTGCCTGGACACTGCTCTCAAGTAAAACAAACCACTACATGGGATCCATGCTCAATCAAGATTTCTCTCAATGTTACCGTACTAATACTACAGCAGTGTTATATGTATCAGCAATGGTCAAGAGTAGATCCCCATTTTTCGACCCCTTTAATGCGTACCTATAGGTCCCTACATGTGGCAGCACAGATGTTGCAACATAGACGCTAGAAATGTAAGCGATCTACATTTTGTGTTAGTCTGTTTTGGCTACGCAATATGTCTGAAGGCATTTTTAAATTTTTGTTCTCTACATACTATTAGGCTGTCCGACCAATGTCCACTTTGAATTTCAACGGCAAAAAGTCATATACTTCTCCTTGAGAGGTTGCAGAATACCATTCGAGATAAAGCAAGGCAAATCTACAAAGGGGCGATCTTGTAGCAAGCTCTGATCTCTTCGAGTTAAGCCAATAACCAAGAAGATTTTTAGCTGAAAAAAGTTTACAACATTTCTTTTTTTTGAAAAACGAGGAATATCGCAATTCATTCCATAAGAATCCTACAAAAATTTTAACTTGCTTAAGTAATCACTATTTGAAAATAACATCTATATACGTGCCGTAGTTTTCCTTGGTTAAAAATTGCCAAAGTGATGCTGTGCTGTCCTCACATAATTAGATGTATACTTCAATCGTGTAGAACTACATACATAAATTTTCAACTTTTTACAAGCTTTAATTCTCAAAAATTGCCTAATATAGCTTTTCTCGAATCAGGTGATTCAAGCTAAAACTTAAGATTCTTGAGAACTAAAGCTTATAAGGAACCGAAAGTTTATGTTTGTCCTTCTATAGGTTTGTAGTATGTATCTACTCTTTTTTCTTATGAACTACATTGCGGATTTTCTCGATTTCTCGGGCAGTTAAATCTTTTTAGTTTTTGGCTTGAAGCCTGAAGTGGATGAGAGCTTGCAAAGGTTGCCTTCTTGTAGAGCTTGCTTTGCACTATCGAATATTTTGCAACTAATTCAGTGCGGTCCAAATTTAAAACGGACATCAATTTTCGGACAATCTAATACAAATCTGCGTCAGACAATGAATGGTAGCACCAAAAGGATTTATGAAATAAGCGCAATTTGCAGTACATGTGGTGCTTCAACACTGAGCATGAAGTCAAAGCAGCCAACACTTGACATAGAAATGCTGGATGCTTGCCTATTGCGCATAGGATTTGATCAGGAATTTGCATTGCTATGTCTGAATTACTGTGTCTCTAAAAAGCCTATTAAACTGTCTAAATCCTGTGGCCGTATTCATCAACGATCCCCGAGGGTTAAACCCTGGAAAGCGTTTAACCCGTATTCATGAAACACAGGGTAGGCTTGACCCTGAGGGTTAAATCTAGCCTTAAGGGTTAATTTTACCCCGAAAGCGACTAACCCGTATTCATCAACGAACCGTGAGGGTTAAACTAACCCTGGAGGGTTAAACTTACGTGATTCATCAGGGTTAGTTTAACCCTAGCTCAGACCAAGGTTAACTCTACCCTAACACTCCATACAAACATTCACTCGCATCTAATAGTTTATGGAAAACGATCAACGAGTATTGTAATATTTAGTATTGGTTGTTGATAGTATTTAGTTTCGACTTCGTTTTATGTTCATTTGAAGTACATGAAACACTGACTTCGCGAAAAAAAGAATTTTAGCTTTGGTGACAAATGAATGCGACGAGGAAAAATGGCATTCCACTGACAAGACAAGTGCCAAAACAGAAGAACCCCTTTATAATAACACGCATTGATCCCTAAAAGAGTAGCACAAACCCGGTATAAAACGAACTGCGCAAAAGTAGAACTTACACTGCACAACTGCACACATGAAAATAAACTCACGCTGTAAGATTGGATGCTGCACAAGTATGCTAGAGATGTATTATAAAAACTAGTGTTAGAAGCTTATTCGTTGACTACACTACTATAACAGTGAAAGAATAGAAGTATATAGTGAATTTAGCCCGTATTTAGGCATTCTGTGATGTGAGCTTGCCCAGCGCACGCGTAACTGACGCCTTAACCCTCCAGGGTTAGTTTAACCCTCAGGGTTGATGAATACGGCCGCAGGTTCGTTGATCGATACGGGTAGATCGCGTTCCATGGTTAACCCTAGCCTATGGTTGATGAATACGGCCAGTGAACCTTGAGGGTTAAACTAACCCTGGAGAGTAAGCTTAACCCTCAGGGTTCGTTGATGAATACGGCCACTGAACTAGCTTTTGTACCAAAAACCGGAATCAGGTCTTTTTCTACATTTATTTTGGTCAGTACTTTTTCCGCACTCTGCATATTATGTCCTATTTTTGATGTTGTAAATGTAGTATTTTGTAGTACGTATTAGAAAGACATTTAAGACAAAATTTCAAAGTTGATAAAAAAATTTGAATTCCAAAGTGTCTTGTACAGACAATCATCGAAATTCCCAATTTCATATTTTTACGAAGGATGAGCCATGAAACCAAGACCGAAAATGAAACTGGATTTGATTGGGCAGTTTGGCGTTTTCAACGATCGAACCAAAAACCAGAATTTGTTTTGCTTCTATCAGCTTTTGTCATCGCCATAAACCATGATTTCAACTTTAAGCTCCAATACAAAGCGCATAATCCTTTGTTTTCGAAACGTATCAAAGTATCGGATAAACAAACAAAATAAAATTTTTATGTTTTGCAAGATGCAGAGCTGTTGATTAAATACAGAGGTTAAAATAAACATTACAGCGATAGCCACCTTTAAGTAAATCGCGTTTAAGTACATACAAAACATGGTCTTTATCAATCTGTGCAGTTCATATCACGCTTTTTTGAAAAATAACGCCTTCATGAATAAAGGAAAATTAAATGCCTGCTCTATTAGTCAAATATGGTTCCGAACCGATTTCATGAAAGTACATCTCACTAATAAAAGAAGTGCAAAACGTGTACTATTCCCTCCCATTCCCCTTATTTCAGAAAAAAATGGACCAAATTTCGAAAGATCTTTCGGCCCGAAATTCTTTTTATTGATAGTTGAACGGAAATTTGTGTCGTAAGAAATGGCATGTATGCCGTACCAACAAGATTCGCTATAATTTAGGCTATATGCAAAATACATTGATTGTTTTGTTTGAATGGTATAAAATAAGCTCACGCTTATGTCATTCCACAAAAAATGAACCTTGCTTTCATTTTTCCCTTTCTGTTCTTCGCCATCGTTCCGGCCACAGTGGGAATCAGCGACCCGACGGCTTATGAGGCGTGCTTCGCAACGTGCAATATAGAACTGAATAAGGTGAGCATCATTTTATTCATATGTCTACTTTTAACTTTTCTTGAAATACAAAGCTGCATTAGTTATGCAAAGAGAAGAGCAAATTATGGAGTTTGGCACCACATCTATTTCCAATACTTTTCAGATGAACACTGGCAACTGTAGCCTTAGATTTGTGCATTTTCGC
This sequence comes from Cylicocyclus nassatus, assembly GCA_958299035.1. Lineage (NCBI taxonomy): Eukaryota > Metazoa > Nematoda > Chromadorea > Rhabditida > Strongylidae > Cylicocyclus > Cylicocyclus nassatus. The sequence continues at coordinate 49,663,473 of CATQJL010000316.1, read as the reverse complement.
AGGCCGTCAGCATTGTGCATACCGCTCATAATTCGTCGAAAAAGTTGCTGAAGCGCGCTGCAGAGCGCCGGCGTGCAGCAGAGTGCGTCGCACTATAGTAGAGTTCGCCAGAGAGCAAAAGAGTGCGCCGCATATCACTAGAGTCTGCCGGAGTCTCAAATCTGCGTTCGCTAACTGCAAGGACTTTTTCTGAAAAAAAAAGTTATAAATGATTTTCGGTACCAGAAACGCATTTTGGTCAGTTGCGGATTTTATGCTACGAGGCAACATCATTGGTGATCCGCCATCATATCTAGACTAATAATTCAGACATAAAGAACGAAAGAGAAGAAAATATTGCATTGCTTATCCTAACTCTCTGCAACAACGCAACTTTGTCATTCGCAACTTTGGAAAAACGTACATAACTGAAAAATGCTTTGCAGATAGCGAGCGTAGATTTGCAGTCAACTTTTCAAGACAGCTATTTTCATCACGTCCTTGAAAGGGCAAGGTAACCTCGGCTTATTCTTTCGTAAAATTACACGAAGCTGAGATTGTGGAGGAAGAAAGCAAAGCAGTTCTTATCCTCTAAAAATGCTCTTTTGAGAATTAAATGTGTTGCAATTATTTGCACAGTTTAAATTTCAATAATTTTTGCCTTACGTGATTATTCTCAGGAGAAAAAACTCGACATGACCAAAAAATCAGTCACGTGTTTCAAGAGGTGCAAGCCGACGCTGACAGACCAAGAGGCAGCGAAAATACGGCAAGACATCAAATCACTGCCACCAGAGCAAAAAGCGCTTTTTAAGAGATTGATGACTTCATAAAAGCGATTTAAGAAACGTTAACTTGTGCAAGACACAATAAAGATTTTACATGGTTACAATGTGTGTAAAAGTCTTGATTTTACTAGTCAAAAGCATGGTATTATCTTGAACACATGCAAAATATCATGTGATACGTTATCGTAAGCAGTTGAGCAATAGGTCAGGCACAAGTCTTTCAAAACACTCCCTCCCCCTCCAATAAAGTCCTCAAACGACCCTTTCCTAATCCTCTTGACCGCCGAAACTTCAGAGTGTGACATCCAGGAAAACATCATTATTTTTCAGAGAGTTTTCAGATTTTTAACTGCACGCCCGGTTTTTGTGACTGCACCTGGCAATCACGCGTAATTTGCTGGCTGATTTTGATCCCACTGAGAGGAATTTTTAGGGGTGAGGCGTTCGGCTCCAAATTTCCATTGTAGCAAGAAGAATCTATGAGCTAAATAATCATACCAGAAATGTAGCGGGAAATGACGACGCCATCATTTCTTCCCAATAAATTTAGAAAATCCCTAGAAGAATGGTTTTTTCTGGAAGTATTTGTGGTATGTTTACACACATATAGAATGTGTGCATGCAAAATCTCAACAATCTATTCTAGCTCTATCAGAACCCGAGACCTAAAAGAGTGTTTCTTTGATAAAACATTTTTCAGAATAGTTTAAACCTCGCCAAAAATTGAAATGTTGTGATTTTATAGAAATAATCAGTGTACTCTTTCGATACGATTAACCGTGGCATTAGCACTCGATTTATATTAGGGAGGCTGTTTTGTAATCAGCGCAGTTGCTTATCCCTTACCAACATCCAGTCCCAGATGACAGGAGAAATATTTTGATGCAGGATCAAGGACGAGAAATAAAGATTACCATGTTTGAATCAGCGTAACCAAATAGCAACTTACACCCTTTTAGTCACACCCTTCTAGTCCAAGGTTTTAAAAAAAATAAAGTGCTGGATATTCTCACAAACAGTTACTACATTCGCAATCAACATGCTCAGTTACCCCCCAGTACCAACTCCCAGCCCCTTAGCTCGAATTTTGCAAGAAAATCTATAAAATCGATCGTATTCGTAATCAGCATGCTAGATTACTCCCTGTGCCAACTCCCAGTCCCGTAAATCAAACTTCACAAAAAATCGATAAAAATCGATAAAATCGATGTCGATCGATGACGAAAAGTGGCCTATGACACCCGCCCGGCCCCGAAGTGTATGTGGGCAAAGTGTGGCCTGGATCGGTTCAGAAATGGAATTTTCTATTCGGAACATACTTACAAACATACAGGCAGACGTACAGACAGACAGACAAACAGACATCCAACTATATATTGGGCTGGAAACTAAGTTTTGCAACTGGTTTCATAACTTCACTCTCTTTGTATATGGCGCACTCAAACTTTGGCATCATGTAGAATGCAATGTGAGCTACAAGTGAGCACAAATTGTTTACATTTTGAACACGAAATAGAAAAGTTTCAAGCGTTTTTCGAAAACCAGTGAAATTTGAGAGTTTCTGGGGTTTCAAGCTAAAATGAAGCCTTTGGCAGCCTGGACCATGCGCTGTAATCCGGATTCGTCTATAATTTATTGCTGGAGGTTGACTCCTTTGGCCTATTAAGAAAGGAACAAAATATAGGGGCATGTCGAGATTTGGCGTCCTCATAAATTCGAACGAGTCGATGTACGCAAGAGCCGCTGGGGACGACCGTCAATGACTAAAGAGTTCGAAGCTCAAATTCCGCTGAGACTTTCTATAGTAAGGTTATTTACCTGCCAGACGCGAATATCACATTCATTTGTTGAGTCAACGCCTTTTTCCTTGTTTAGGGTGAGACCCCATATCGTACACCTACAGTAATCCTATGAAAAAAGCCCTTATCACGCTATTTCACTATCGTTTTCGTGATCAGCATGTCGGATAACATCCCTATGCCAAGTTTCAGCCAAATCCGTCAAACTTTGAATTTTTCCCCTTCATACCATACACCTACCGTAACCCTCACTGCGACGTCAGAATTTGGTAGGACAGCAGCTGCGCTTGTAGCTTACGTAATAACCAACGCAGTGGAAAAATTTGAGTGCGCCATGTTGAGTGAGAGGGAATTTATGAGACCAGTTGGAAAACTTAGTTTCCAACCTAATATATTAGGTCGTTCCGAAAGTTCTTTCCGTTTTTTCAACCTATCATAAAAACACATGGGATGAAGGTATAGAAACGCTTCAAGCGCTATCCGACGCAATTTTTCTTCCTCTTTTCAACAGTCATATTCCTCCGTCGCTCGCTCTTGTGCTCAGTGAGATAATGGCCGAAATTTCGAACCCGTGGTTCTTACCATGTCCAATTTTGGCAACTTTTCACTATCTTCTTTTTTGACTTTTGGAAAAGCTTTGATAGCAGTCGGATAGAGTAAACAAAGTGCAATGCAATGCAATTTTTTGGCATCTATAGCTAGCCTCAAAACATTTTTAGAATTATTTTTCTGAAGCTATCAAATTCCACTTTTGGGAATGCCAAAAGCCATAGAATATAAAACGGCGCACAACTAAGGTGTCATTGGATGCAGCTTTTTCTCCTCTTTCTGATGAGTGCTTTTTCTTCATAGTTTGTGGGGTCTCTGGCGATAAAATTTCCATAATTCTTGATTTTGAACCCGCCTAAAGGTGTACATGTGAAATGCGAAATCTTATAATTCAAAGCGATAAATACTCAGTTATATTGTAAAAATAGTGCACAATCATAAACGACTTTTGAAAGTTTCGAAAACCGAAGATTTGTTGATGTTCAGAGCGTTTGTGTGTTTTGTGACTTCGGAAAAGTGAAGAGTTCTGAAAAAGTTATTTGAAAAAAATAATGAGAAGCCAGCTGAAATTGCCAAAAAATTGCATTGCATTGCACTTTGTTTACTCTATCCGACTGCTATTAAAGCTTTTCCAAAAGTCAAAGAAGGAGATAGTGAAAAATTGCCAAAGTTGGACATGGTAAAAACCATAGGTCCGAAATTTCGGCCATTATCTCACTGACCACAAGAGCGAGCGACGGAGGAATATGACTTTTGAAAAGAGGAAGAAAAGCTGCGCCGGATAGCTTTTGAAGCGTTTCTCTACCTTCATTCCATGTGTTTTTATGATAGGTTGAAAAAACGGAAAGAACTTTCGGAACGACCTAATATATACGATATCAAATAATAGGAACATAACGCAAGACAAAGTTAGCATTTGAGATTGCTGACCACAATAGCATAATATTTGTCTATCGATAAAAAACCGTCCATTGTCAATATAAATGTGTGCCTTAAATGTATTTTCTTCGATTCAAATGGTAGGGAAACTGCAAACAACTTTCGCTCTTTAGATTCATGTTTTTTTAACTCGAAAAAGCTTTCCTCAAGTTACTATCTTTGTAATCCTAAAGTAATTTAACCTTAAAAGGCTCTCTGCAAGGCCTATTTTTTGCTACAAATGCGTAGTGCAGCGTTGCTTGCTAAAAGTGAAATGGGAAGGTGCACTCATCTGAAAGCTAATAGCTCTATTGTGTGTGCCTCTCTTGGGCGAAAACCGTGAGAAAAAAATGTGCCAGGCTTATGGCGGTAGAACGTTCCAGTAATTTTTATTTAATTTTTTGCCCACGAAAAGAAAATGCGAAAGTGTCAAGTGACCGGCTTCGTTTGCTGTCAATCTTTCCTATCTGGAAAGTTTATGCAAACAAAAAATGCGCCTATTTTTTGGGTCTTTCCCAAATGGGGATTCTGTGGAACATTTCTTTTCATTTCAACTCATCTTTATCTGTGATTTCGAAAGGAAGAGTAGCGCGACATTTGAATGGAATATTCGATGTGCGTACAAAACAACGTCAAGCTCTGCACTGTTTAATGAAGAATCATGCGATTAGCATACGACGTCACTCGAAATCGGATACGAATGTTCGGGAGTGGAAGTCGCAAGAGTGTCATAACAAATATCAAATTATTCGCTTCGGAGAGGCTCATACGAGGTTCGACTCGAGCGCTGCTTCTTCAACGGTTTTAAAGTTATCAAATAAAGGCTAAGCTCCTCCTTTTCAAATGAGCAGTGCTGACGATATTTAGTCAGAAGATATGAGGACAAATCGAACAACCATTGCATGAAGTGCGGCAGCGCGAACGACGCATGCGACGTCGCAACTTTTCTTTGCTCTTATTTCAAAGAGAAAAACCATGGTTTCAGTAATGATGTGTACTGTATACAACATATATACTTTTGGATAGAATCAGAAACTGAGTTTTTGTTCCTATCTTTCAGGAAAGCACACAAGTTCTTCTCAGGGATAAGATTCAAACACTTCGAATTCACTCAGAACTTTGGGTATGGATATTATATGACAAACTGATTACGGATGTAGCTCATATTCTATAAATTAAGGCTTCTTTGTTAGCTAATGGCTGAAAGTACCCTCTTTTTCGCCGCGCGCGATTTGCGGCCCGAAAGTGTTAATGAAACTTCCGCTCACTCCAAAAAAAATCACGTTTGATACCCGTACCCATTCTAGTTACTACTAGATTGCTTCCTTCCCAAAGCTATTCTCCTTCCAAAAGCTCGGATAAAGACATTTTACGCTCTGCTTTTTACGAATGGAGATGCTCAAAAAGCTTGACAGTGGACTTGGCAAAACGTCAAGAAGAAGCGAGCCATTTTCCATCTTGTCAAGCCACAACCAGCATAAGGGTTGTTTCATACTACCGCAGTGACTGCAGCAGTCTGCAGCTGACTGCACTGACCGCTGCAGACTGCAGCAGACTGCAGCTGACCGCACTGACCGCAATGGCCGCACAGACGCTGTGCATGCTTTCGTAAAAAAGAAAACAATTGCGATTATGTCAAAACACCGTGACTTACGCATGGGAAGTCATAGGTTCTAGCTTACTCTTTTCAATCAAATTTTGGCAGTTGTTTTTCATTGGTGTACTTATATTTGTTCTGACTTTCCCTTTATTGCATATACCTGTTTTACTTTCGTTCGTGTTGTCTTTTGGATCTAGGCATGTACTGTTGTTGATTGTTTGGACTACAACTACTTATCCTCTCCACCTTCACGGAAGACTACAGCGATCTTTGCGGCCCTTGCGGTCAGTGCGGTCATGCAGTCTGCTGCAGTCTGCTGCAGTCAGCTGCAGCCAGCTGCGGTCAGTGCGGTCAGCTGCAGTCAGCTGCGGTCTGCTGCAGTCTGCTGCAGTCAGTGCGGCAGTCTGAAAAACAACGCTAAGTAACTATCTCACCCTGGACCTGAATCGGGCAGCGTCACCTCTCGCTTCAATAACGGAATTTATGCGCTACGATTAGGGCCTTTCTCAAGGATCGTCTTAAAAAGTTGATGAAATTTACAAGAAAATGTTTCTTCGTATGAAGTGCATCTGCATTCTGTTCAAAGTAGAAAAAGCTCTGTGTGAACAACGTCGGCAAGGGACACCGGCTGAGAACAGATGGATTCAAAAAGAATTTCTGTTATGTGGAATCGATAAGAGTATCCTGAAAAGAGCTTGCACTGTTGCCTTTGCAGCTTCAACTCAAAAAGAATTACCTTACCCTTCCTATGAAGGCCCCCCACAATGGTCGGTCGCCTCATCGTGGCGTGGGCACTGATGTCGAACTGCGATGCACAGCCGAGTGTACACTCTGGCAGGGTCTCCCAAGCTTTGAGGAAGTTCGACGTTTCCGGTCTCGGCCGGATGCCTAGCTAAGAACCGGCCACGCCAGATCCCCCGCCGTCTGGCTTCTTCTGGTCGCTAGGCGGTTCTCCCCGCTCCAAGCCCGGAGTCAGCGATCGCCCCGTGAAAATCAAGAGTTGGCCTAGTAAGTCTGCTCTTGTAGGGGAACAAATTTTATTACTCAGACAGCAAGAAGATTTAGAGAAAACCCTGTACATCGGATCCCGCCTACGGCGCCGGGTGGTAGCAAGAACGATGTCAGGGTACTTAGGGCGCCTTTCGGATTGGACAAAAACGACACGTCTGCCCGGACGACACGCCATGGAGACTGCCTCATGCTCTGCACTTACAACGCCAGGACAGTCTCCACAAACGCCGACCTCCACGCTCTTCTCGACGCTGCAGAGCACATCAACTACCACATCATTGCTCTGCAGGAAACGAAGTCCAGGAAGAAGGACGTGCGACAGATGAGTGATGGGACCCTCATCATTCGTGGTGAAAAGGTTCCATCACGAAACGTGGGAGGCGTCGGCTTTGTCGTCCACCCATCTATCGTCCATCTTGTCGATTCGCACGAGATCCTATCACCTCGACTAGGCATCCTACGACTACGACCTCCACATCAGAAGACCATCAGCATCATCAACTGCTATTCTCCAACATCAGCAGCTGACGAATCAGAACTAGATGCTTTCTACGAAGATGTGGAGGAGGTCGTCCGCAACGAGAAGTCCTTTTACAAGTTTGTTGTGGGCGACTTCAACGCGAAAATCGGGATGCCACTGGAAAGGGAATATAGGATCGGGAAGTTTGGATATGGGCTCCGGAACGAAAACGGCAACCGTCTTGTTGGGCTTCTCTCTGCCGCACGACTTTTCCATGGAAATTCCATCTTTATGAAAAAGGAACATCGACGGTGGACATGGGAATCGCCCAACGGAACGACCCACGCGGAGATCGACCACATTCTCACCAACCGAAAGTAGAGCTTACTCGATGTCTCTGTAGTTCCATCCTTCTGTAGTGGCTCCGATCACCGCCTCCTTCGAGCGAAGATACGACTCAGCCGAAGGCTGGAAAAGAAAGTCTGTCATAGTGCCGCGAGAAGGAAGGAAGTCGTTTATGACGGTAACAGGCTGGAAGAGCTCATATCAAGTTGTGACTGGCCCATCGAGGAGGACCCAACGTACGACTACGACCGGCTTCTGAAAGGATTGCGAGCCTGCGGAGAATGCGCCTCAGTGACTTCTGAGAAGAACTTGGGCCGCATCTCGAAGACCACCAAGGAATTGCTCGAAAGAAGAAGATCATTGAGGCAGGATCCGAATGCAACTCATCTCGAGCGACTGATTGCCAACACCAGTTGCAGAACAGCTTTGCAAGAGGATCTCAGGAAGTACAGGCAAGCCAAGATACTGGAAGCAGCAGAAAGAAGACGAAGTCTTAAGAAGTGCCGAAGGGACCTCTGCGAATATCACGTACCGCTGGCTGCACTACTGAACGAAGACGGGACTCCGACTTCTTCCCGATACAAGATGGAATCTATCGCGAAGAACTTCTACACCAACCTCTTCCGCTCATCAACACCCGTGCAGATGCCCGTTGTTCCCACTGGAGAAGTACCACCACGAATTCTACCTGCTGAAGTGCGTATCGCGATACAGACCATGAAGACGTCCACGGCTCCAGGACCAGATCATCTTTCCGTCGAACTTCTGCGAGCCGGAGGACACCGTCTACACGAGATTCTAGCGTCGCATTTGACATCTTACCTTCAGAAGGAGAAGATTCCCGACTAGTGGAGAACGTCAAGAACCGTCCTTCTCTTCAAGAAGGGTGAACGGGAGGATCTTCGGAACTATCGTCCAATATGCTTGCTGAGTGTGCTGTATAAGCTTTTCACGAAGATTACCCTCGCTCGCATATCAAGGACACTGGATGAAGCCCAACCCCAAGAACAAGCTGGATTTCGCAAAGGATTCAGCTGCATGGACCACATCCAGACCGTTTCGAGGGTCATAGAAGTCTGCCGGGAGTACCGACTGCCTCTCGTCCTAACCTTTGTCGACTACGAGAAAGCCTTCGACAGCGTCGAAACCAACGCCATCCTGTCTGCGCTAGTCGATCAAGGAGTGGACCCAGCTTACGTGAGGACGTTAGCCGACTGCTACAAGGACTGTACAACGACGATGCAGCTATTCCATCGCCCCCTGACCATACCAATCGGGAAGGGGGTCCGACAAGGCGACACAATCTCGCCGAAGCTGTTCACCGCGGCCTTGCAGTGGGTGATGAAGTCACTGGACTGGGACGAGAGAGGCATACGAGTTGATGGGAGATTCCTGTCCAACCTTCGTTTTGCGGACGACATCGTTCTCTTCTCGAGCAGTATCACCGAAGCAGAGACGATGCTGAAGGAACTAAACGAAGTAGGGAAGAAGATCGGACTGCGAATAAATCGGAAGAAGACTCAGTTCATGAAGAACGCCCTTTGCGAAGATGCAGAAATGGAATTGGAAGGCACCCCGATTATGGAGACGTCTTCCTACGTGTATCTCGGACGTTCGATGAACATGGAGAACGACTTGAGGGAAGAACTCAACAGGAGAAGAAGAGCAGCCTGGGCCGCCTTCGGGCCCCTGAAGGAAGCCACCGACCAACTGACGGACCCGGAGCTTCGTGCCCACCTGTTCGACTCAACCGTTCTCCCGGCGCTCTGTTACGCAGCTGAGACTTGGGCCGACACTGTAGCCACGTCGAAAGCTCTACGGACCACCCACAGAGCGCTCGAGCGCAGTCTTCTGAAGATGACCCGACGCAAGCAACATCTAGTCGGACTTCGCAGCACGGATATGAGAAGAATGTCCCGTCTTCGTGACCCAGCGGAATACGTCGCGAAAGCCAAACACCGATGGGCCGGTCACATAATGAGAAGAACAGACGACAGATGGACACTAAGAACATCGGAGTGGATTCCTCGCGAAGCCAAACGTCCCCGAGGAAGACCTCCAACGAGATGGGCAGACGTGTTCGTGGAACGGATGGACCAGCTGAGAAATCAGCTGGATACGATTTTTGCACCTGGAACTCGTGGACGCAGCCACCGACGTCAGCCAAGAAGATCGTGGATGTCAGAAGCGAGGGACAGGGAAAAATGGAAACTTCTGAGCTGGGGCCCGCACGTCACGTGAAGCCGGGCCATCTAAGTATCTAAGTATCTAAGTAAGTATCCTATGAAGGCTCAATTTTACTTTCTATTATGCTTCTGTCGTGTTATACAAGCCAAGAAACTCCCACTGATTTCTGAGTTTAGATCGAGTGTGCGACTGAATCGGGTGTTCTATGATTAAATTATCATTTTTTAAGAAATTCTCATTCTTTAGCAGATTTAGCAGATAAAAACTCTGATACCCATTAACGTAACCCAGACTCAGCGATGCAAATCTTTGGATTTTTTGAATGTTCCGTCATACTCACATGCCCTCGCTCGATCTTATTGTTCTGGAGTAGATTAAAAACATAAGCTGAAGGCCAAAAACCCTTGAAATGCAAATGTTATCAATTTCCACACTTTTCTTTTCAAAGTTAGCAAGTGGCGACGTTACTAACAAGGAAAGGATACTTGGTGACCGTAGCCATTTGAAATAAAACGTACACCGTTAAATGCATCTTGAAGCGCTGATTTCAAATCTGTTTTCACTATCTGCTGTGCGATCTTCCAAAAGAAGTTATGAACATTTCTTGTCACCAAAATTTGCACTGTTTTTGATGGAGGATTCACCAGTATCGTTAAAATATCGCTTACGCACTACAAAAGAACGTACAGATAAAGTAAAGCTTCATGTAAAGCTCAGGAAAACTGTCAGCGATACATCAGAGTCTAAAAAGCCTGGATACTGACGATTTTGACTGCTTAAATTTCGCAAAATCAATATGGAAAAAAGTCCATAACTTCGTTCACGGAGTCGCACAGCAGATACTGAACATAGATTTAGAATCAGCGTTCCAAGACGCACTTAGGGGTATACATCTCATTGCAAAAGGCCACGGCACCCAGTATCCTTCCCACGTAAGCCAAAGCACTTTGTTCTTCTTTTTGAAGGCTCGCATAACACTAAACTTGGCTTTTGAGATGACGACGTACATAGAAATTGCGCATGTTGCCGGTCTCCCTATATAGGAGGCCTAGTCTAATCCAAAGTTTGAAGCAATGAGTCATAAGGATGCACAAGTGTCAAAGTTGCCAAATGGTGGCATTTCAAGATTTGTGAGGGGCAAACTAATGCCCTTATTCCATCTAAGACTCATGCGTGACAAACACTGCCATATGGGCCGGTAGTAATCCACTCTACCTGGTGGCATCATAGATGCCGCCAACTTGACACACATCACGGGAAGTTTTCAACTCTGGCGGCAGCTCGCGGATTGATCTAATAATCTTGAATAGTCTTACTTCGCAGTCCTAAGCACAACGAAATTTTGATGCCGCTGATAGCCGTAAAACAGCTGCATCGCGCGGGTTCGAACCTGCATGCGTCAACCTCAAGCGCCGCCGCACTAACCACTCGGCCACTCGTTCGATTTTTGTAGAGTGCGGCAGCAATTATAAAAACACTGCCTGAGTAGTGAGCGCCTATGTGAACATGATCGATACAATGCGCAATGGACATTGAACCGAAAAAACAGCTGACTAAGAGCGAGCGAGAGACCAAACCGTTGCAGATGAGAATTAAAGCAATTGCAAAATGAAAATGGCGTTCTTTATGGTATTATAATATCAGTAGTCGTTTCTTGTGCATACGTATTATCAATTTGGAGGAGAAAAACCCATATAATGGCAAAAATGATAATTTCATTGGAAAATAATTTTTTTGGTTTTTTGCTGGACGTAAATTGTGTGATATTGCCGCGAGACGCAAACTAAGACGCCGCCAGCAAGGTGCCACCACCTCGACATGGTAAGAGCACGTCGGGATGGTGGCACCTTGATCTCTCAAAACAGCACGCTATTTTTCGTACTCTCTGACCTGGCGGCATCTCTCAGCGCTGAAATTTCGACGAGATGCCGCCAGGTAAGCTAGCGAAGTTGCCGTTAGCACTTCCCGCCTACCGTAACAACTTTTGTTTAGGGGGTTATTAAAATCTCCAATTGCCAACTCTCTAGGGTCACAATGACCTCCTTGACCAGAAGTACGTGGTGAAAAGGGTTGGGAGGGCACACATTCGAGCTTGGTGTTCACGCCGATCTCACGTAAAGTTGACGGCGACTTGACGGCGAGACATGCCGCCAGGTCAGGGGGATTACTACCGGCCATGCTATCAATTTCAAGAGATATGTGTTTGTTCAAGCTCTGTGTAGTTGTAACTTTAAAGGCAGTGTCCAGGCAAATCTGGACATATGGGTTTTTTGCCTGGAAGTTGATGAGGAGGTTCCAACTTAGGCACTGCTCAAACCGCAGCGCAAATTATTCATTCACGGCTGAGAAATCCGTCCCCCAAACACTGCGGCTGCGCCGTGACCATAACACTCAGCATGGGTCCCAGCGCGAACGTAATGTTAAAGTGAGCGAAGTCGTTTACGGGTTATGGTCACGGCGCAGGCGCGGGGTTTTCGAGGACGGATTTCTCAGCCGTGTATGAACTATTGGCGCTGCCTCTTGGGCAGTGCCTTAGTTATGATCTCCTTATCTATTTACATGCGAAAGACCCATGCGCGCAGATTTACCTGGACACTGCCTTTAAGAAGGGCAGGTTTCCTCGGTCTTATAGCATATAGTTTTAGCATGCTCATGTTTTGTTGTTACATCAAGATGACCGTGTACAAGTTGCGCAAACTCAGAAGAACTCACTAGGACGTAAGCGCGACCAGTTGATTCGTCGAGCTACTTCTTGGGATTCTTCTTCCAATGCATCGCGCACGCAAGAATTTCAACCAGAGTAAAACGCAAGCAATCTTTCGCCTCCATTCCACTGTGAAAACCTCACTTTGAAAGCAAAGCGAATACACCGTGTCGAAGTGTATGTTTAGCTTGCTACCAATGAGTTATTTGTCGCCGAAGTTGCCTTATACCTCCGTTACACTCTAGTATGAATACCATTTTGAACAATTGATATCGATACAAGGAGTTGTGGTGAGCAGGCTTATTTGTCGCAACCAGAGGGGGTAATTGTGCAACGAGTACTGTGATAGTGGTGGTGGTACAATAGTAAGCAAGATGTCAAGCGGCAGACGACGAGTACAGTAACAGTGGTGATTGGTACAGGGTAACGAAAATGTCAAGCGGTAGACCCGCACTGTATACACAGAAGCAAACCCGAGAGGAATCCCAAAGGCTAAAACTGCACCAACAAAGCCAACTCTATACAACCAAAATCAGGTCAGCACTGACCAAAAAGAGCTCAAGAACATATGCTCAGAAGGAACTTATATGATTACAAGTGGTGAAGATACTGTACAATACCGCTCATAATTCGTCAAAAAAGTCGCCGGACTGCGGCGCACTCCGCCAGAGTACGCTGCAGTGGACTCTAGTAGACTGCGCCAGAGTGCGGCGCAGTCCGCTAGAGTGCGGCGGAGAGCGCCGCACACACGCCATATCTTGTTTCAGATTGAACAAACTTTGAATCCGAGGACACCGTTCGATTCAGCTCGGCGAGACGCTCATACTGTATGTAGATGTGCACATCTGTCGATATACTGTAGGCGTACGGTAGGCAGTAAGTTTTCGCTCAGTTTTGCACATTGGTAAAGAATTACTTTGAACTCTGTTCTGAGTCAAGCACAGGGTATTTCATGCGCTGATTGCGATAATTGCATTCGTTTGATGCTCAAGGCACAGTGCGCAGGAATCTGCGATGTTAGGTTATTTTAGTTGCGTTCGAAACATTGCTTATTGTTGCTTTCAACGTGTTGCTCGTTTTGAACAGAAAGATCGCATGCCGCACTGGCCATCTGAACAAACTATATGGTGTCATCAAATGCGCGTTGATGAACTGGTTCCTAATCTACTTTCCTTATCTGCTGAACGGCTCTAGTAAAAGTCTTAGGCGTCTCTAAACTTTGCAATCAATCATTCACACCAATTAGCGGCACAAGGACCCTTCGTTATTCTAGTAGAATTTTTGCTCTTTGTAGTGAGTACACACAGCATCATGCCCATTATGGTCTTTTTAACTGGTCTTTAAAGTAATATGCAGAGGTAGCTCAATCACTCTATACTTTCAACCGCTCATAACTTCTCTCAGAAACTAGTTCAGCAGTTAGGGAAGGCAGTATCCTTGTCAGGACGCTTTGGATATGCATTTTACCAAAATCGGCAGTTGTGATCTTAAGGTCATTTCTTGTTCCATAGTAGCTAATATTTACTATGGCGTCATGCTGTAGAATACAATTGACGTTGTTACTTAGCATACTGAGTTAGCTGTGTATTGTGAGCATATCCGTGAGAACGTGTTTTCACCATAACATATCGCAGCGCACATTGCACCTAATAAGTTTTATTGAGTATTTTTCAGTAGAGCTGTGTCCTTATAACATCCACGATAGAAAACAAGTCAAAGGTTTTTCTTCAAAGCCGAGAGAAAGAGCAGTGGATTTCGGGAATATGTAAGGTCCAGGAATTATCAATTTACCGCAAGTCTACACCAGAAAGCAATTTGCGTTAGTAATGTAACATGCATTTGAGGTCTTCACATCCGTTCTGCGAACGGGTGTTTATGTAAGCGCAACTCAGTGCTTTCTGCAGATGAGGGACTCCAGTAGGCATCACCCAATAGAGCAACCTCCTTAGTTTTTAGTAGCAGAGAAAAGCGCAAAAAGTCTTTTGCTTTGAGGGATTAAATCGCTGGCAAACTTTGAAGAAATCCATGTTCACCTAAAAACTGCCTACTGTAGTCCTATAGTAAGAAGCTATCTTGCAAACGAGATATGATTTTCATGATTAGCTGGTCGGATAACCCCTATAGGCAGACTTTCTGGGAGAATCGGAACATTTGATTCTTTCTCGTCCCTCGCTCTTGAACTCGCCGCAGGTTTTGCCTGAAATAATAATGAACTTGATCCGAGCTGAATCTTCGCCCACAAAGGTTTTAGGACCCACTGTTTACGAAGAAAAATTAGCTATTCTGCACGAAAGGATTTTACTGCAAGGTTACATTTAGCGGTATCTAGCTAAGTCACGCAAGCTCGCTAGGCACTTTTTGGTGGGATTGCTGAGCTTAACCAAGATTGGTACGATAACTTTTATTGGCTGACGTCGACGTTTCGGTGATCTACGCCTTCTTCGGAGCCTGGAAGGACGAAGAGTGTCTATTCACTCAGACGTCAAGGGCCAAGAACAAAACAAACCGAGGAGATTAGCTAAAGACATTACCAGAGCCACAAGAACCTATACATACCTTAGACGCAGCTCAATCGGTAGCTGGAGAACAGACCACCTAATGCAAAACTGTGCCTCCAACCTCTACTTATACGCCTGAGTGACCTGACCTCAGTCAAACCCACAGAGGGCCTGATAAGGCGCGAGTTCGGTGGTGATTGCAAGGCACTCGTCTTTCCTATTCATTTCTGGATTTTTCGCGGCAATCCAAAATGCTTCTAACGTTTTGCGTACCAGGAGTTTGGGCTCAAAGGATAAGATCTTTACTGCAATCTAGACTTCAGCACCCTGAACCAACGTCATGTCATTGACCAGAAGGGCTCCCAGTTTTAATGATTTTGTACGGAGAAGAATTGAAAAATCCAAAAAACGTGTTCCGAAGGCTGGTCATAGCTATAAAGCCACCTCCCATTCTGCCACCAGTACTTCATTCCTTACACCTAAAATTTGTTGTACTTATATATCATCAAAATGTGAAACTTTTGTCACATCTTCTTGAAGAGAAATTTGATAAAGTATTTTTTGCTTGAAACGCATAAAAGTCACAGTGTTTAGAAAACTGCTTTTTTACCGAATTTTCAACCACTTGATCAACTCGAATGAAGGCCTTAGGATTCTCTAAGCCTTTGCAATGAATATGGTGAAAAGCGCTTGAGTCAACATTGCGTAGTCGCTGATTTTGCTGAATGAGCCACCTCACCCAGGTGTAAGCGTGCAGCGAGACGCAAAGCTCATCTGAGCGAAAACTTCTGGTTGGAAGTTGAACTTTGTTTGCATGGTGATGTACTCATGCAAGGGTTGTCAAAATCTTTGCAAAGACGTGTTTGCAACATTGGAGTTGAAATACTTTATCTGCAGTGCAGATGTGCTTAGTAGAAAATGACTCCTAATTTTACTCCTTTTAACTCCTCAACAAGTCAGATCTTGCAGAACTGTCGCGAATAGTAGATTTTTGAAGTTTCAAGCGATTTTTATGATGATCAAGAATCATTTCGACCACCCGATCGAGTGGTCGAAGTGATTCTTGATCATGCAGGGTACCCCATTTATGAAGAAAGAGCGTTCAAAGCGGAACCAGAATCCTCAGATTTGCAATGATGTTCAAGCTATGCGCGCGAGTCTATCATTGTACAGACGACGTACTGAGCGCACGACAGAGCTTTTCGGACATTAGAACTCAACTTTTGTGGCACGGATTATGATATGTCGAGGTCTCCGGAGGGCCTTACAGAAATGGAAACCTTTGAAAGAAGAAAATCAGCGTTTGTACAGTCGAACCATTTCCTATGATTATGTGTGTCACTGCACACGCTCTCCACCTTTGACGTCCCCACCCTAGAAATGCAAAAACGCAAGAGACCGACCGCCTGTTATCGCTTACATCACTTTGTGAAGAGTGGTACTCAAAAAGAAGAAGAAGCATGAAGAAAACATTGGAAACATTTAGCGGAAGGGCTCTCTGTTCCTAAAATCCAGGATGAGTACGCCAAAGGTGGACAATATGTGCACTGACACACATGATCATATGAAATGATCCGACTGTAACTAGTTGGGCAGAGGGCGGCGTTGAGCGCAAAGCGCTTGAACACATGGGGATCTCGATAGCTGAGACTAAATTTTGACCATATCGCTGCTGATTAGAAAAGAAACAGTGGATAGAAAAATATGTTACTGCGACGGAACCGTCCCAGAAATGAATATGTTCAAGCAAAAGTTGGGTTGCTTAGATTTTTGCGCACACACAAGTCAAAATCACACAAAACTCAAGAAAAACACAATTCATTCATTTATTCGTAGATTTCAAAGACGCCTAAGGCACTGCATATTTTTTCCTACTAAATGCTAGTTCTATGACTGCCAAGATGTGGGGACGCGTGAGTTCCTCCAAGGGATCGTCGCCGCTTCTTCCCCAGGCGCGCTGAGAGACAGTATTCCCTTCTTAAAAATTCGACGAAAAGTCAGAATATCAGAGAAATTATCACATCTCATAGAGAAAAGTTCTGAGTTTTTGAAAAAAGAGAAAGTCTTTCTACAGCATTTGTATATTCAGCCACTCGCCGCAAAGATGTAAACAAATACTTGAAAGTTTGACAGTTGAAGCTTAACCTTTACCATACAATCCCGCTCGTATTTCTCTAAAACGCGACGCACAGTTGCCCGATTCACGTGTCGATCATCTGGAGAATG
This sequence comes from Cylicocyclus nassatus, assembly GCA_958299035.1. Taxonomy (NCBI): domain Eukaryota; kingdom Metazoa; phylum Nematoda; class Chromadorea; order Rhabditida; family Strongylidae; genus Cylicocyclus; species Cylicocyclus nassatus. The sequence goes on along the minus strand of CATQJL010000316.1, from coordinate 49,646,409 downwards.
ATGGAGTATAGTACCATCATACTTTGTAATCCTACGATATAATCGCGCTGTTGCGCCGGAAGTGCCGCATCGCGATAGCTCGAACTTCAATCAATCGGATTCTAGCTTGAGTATTTGGAATCGGTGCCTTCTAAATTATATTGAAAGTTTGAACAAAATTAATGAAGGGAGAGTGAACGAGCCCATGTAATAAAATAACGAAGACATTTTTTCTTCGGTACATGAAAGCAGAGTACGCTCATTTTCTGGGAAAGCGGACTAGAGGATTGAGACTGAAATGATTGAAATCTGAGAGAAAAACCGTTGAAAACGGTCGAAAATTCTCAACTCTCGCAGCTCAAAGCCGTATGAGGGCGGTATGCAGGACACTTACGGCACAGTTCGGGAACTGTTATGAAACTTTTTCAGAACTTCCAGATTCAGTATAAACCCAGCCTTTAGCTTTGTAGTTGCAGTTCGATCAAGACGAGCGAGTGTAGGAGTCTGCGATTTAGGAAACTATCCCAACAAGAGAAGGATATTTGGTGATCGTGGCGTTTTGCAGTGAGAATATGCATTTAGATGGAAATGCTGATTCCAAGTCTATGTTCATTATGTGCTGTGCGACGCTTTGAACAAAGTTATGAACTTTTTCCACATTAGCTTCTAAGAGAATTATCAAGATCCACCCTTTCAAAAGCGAATATATCGTAATCAGTTTTGCTGACGTAAAACTTTATTTGTACCAAGCAAAAACCGGAAACAATTCGTAGAATCTGGCCTCCTACTGTGTTCCGGCGCTTCTATACAAAAGAAGATGCGCAGCGCCGAGCTGAATCGAATGGTGCTCCGAATTAAGACTTCGTCCACTTTGAAGCGAATATGGCCACTGTACGGTGATGTCACGTGAATCGGGCGACTGTGCGTCGCGTTTTAGAGAAATACGAGCGGGATTGTATGGTAAAGGTTAAGCTTCAACTGTCAAACTTTCAAGTATTTGTTTACATCTTTGCGGCGAGTGGCTGAATATACAAATGCTGTAGAAAGACTTTCTCTTTTTTCAAAAACTCAGAACTTTTCTCTATGAGATGTGATAATTTCTCTGATATTCTGACTTTTCGTCAAATTTTTAAGAAGGGAATACTGTCTCTCAGCGCGCCTGGAGAAGAAGCGGCGACGATCCCTTGGAGGAACTCACGCGTCCCCACATCTTGGCAGTCATAGAACTAGCATTTAGTAGGAAAAAATATGCAGTGCCTTAGGCGTCTTTGAAATCTACGAATAAATGAATGAATTGTGTTTTTCTTGAGTTTTGTGTGATTTTGACTTGTGTGTGCGCAAAAATCTAAGCAACCCAACTTTTGCTTGAACATATTCATTTCTGGGACGGTTCCGTCGCAGTAACATATTTTTCTATCCACTGTTTCTTTTCTAATCAGCAGCGATATGGTCAAAATTTAGTCTCAGCTATCGAGATCCCCATGTGTTCAAGCGCTTTGCGCTCAACGCCGCCCTCTGCCCAACTAGTTACAGTCGGATCATTTCATATGATCATGTGTGTCAGTGCACATATTGTCCACCTTTGGCGTACTCATCCTGGATTTTAGGAACAGAGAGCCCTTCCGCTAAATGTTTCCAATGTTTTCTTCATGCTTCTTCTTCTTTTTGAGTACCACTCTTCACAAAGTGATGTAAGCGATAACAGGCGGTCGGTCTCTTGCGTTTTTGCATTTCTAGGGTGGGGACGTCAAAGGTGGAGAGCGTGTGCAGTGACACACATAATCATAGGAAATGGTTCGACTGTACAAACGCTGATTTTCTTCTTTCAAAGGTTTCCATTTCTGTAAGGCCCTCCGGAGACCTCGACATATCATAATCCGTGCCACAAAAGTTGAGTTCTAATGTCCGAAAAGCTCTGTCGTGCGCTCAGTACGTCGTCTGTACAATGATAGACTCGCGCGCATAGCTTGAACATCATTGCAAATCTGAGGATTCTGGTTCCGCTTTGAACGCTCTTTCTTCATAAATGGGGTACCCTGCATGATCAAGAATCACTTCGACCACTCGATCGGGTGGTCGAAATGATTCTTGATCATCATAAAAATCGCTTGAAACTTCAAAAATCTACTATTCGCGACAGTTCTGCAAGATCTGACTTGTTGAGGAGTTAAAAGGAGTAAAATTAGGAGTCATTTTCTACTAAGCACATCTGCACTGCAGATAAAGTATTTCAACTCCAATGTTGCAAACACGTCTTTGCAAAGATTTTGACAACCCTTGCATGAGTACATCACCATGCAAACAAAGTTCAACTTCCAACCAGAAGTTTTCGCTCAGATGAGCTTTGCGTCTCGCTGCACGCTTACACCTGGGTGAGGTGGCTCATTCAGCAAAATCAGCGACTACGCAATGTTGACTCAAGCGCTTTTCACCATATTCATTGCAAAGGCTTAGAGAATCCTAAGGCCTTCATTCGAGTTGATCAAGTGGTTGAAAATTCGGTAAAAAAGCAGTTTTCTAAACACTGTGACTTTTATGCGTTTCAAGCAAAAAATACTTTATCAAATTTCTCTTCAAGAAGATGTGACAAAAGTTTCACATTTTGATGATATATAAGTACAACAAATTTTAGGTGTAAGGAATGAAGTACTGGTGGCAGAATGGGAGGTGGCTTTATAGCTATGACCAGCCTTTGGAACACGTTTTTTGGATTTTTCAATTCTTCTCCGTACAAAATCATTGAAACTGGGAGCCCTTCTTGTCAATGACATGACGTTGGTTCAGTAGTAGAATAGTGGTTTTCAGACAATTTTGTCCTGACAGGGCAAATTATGGCGATTTTTAGGGTGGCTTTATAGCTATGGCCAGCAGTGTATAAGGCCACCGTCACCAAGTATTCTTCCCTTGTAAGAATGATAAAAAGGTGAAAGGCCACTTAATAGAATGGCTGCAGTAGTACCAAGAACATATCGTCGATTCATGACACACAGAGACTTGGCGCCATCACGTCCGACCGAACTAGTTCGCATGAAAGCAGCTGGTAAGAGGAACGACAAAGCGCTGGATCAGAGAGACGCCGATACGTCCGCATTTTTTGCGTGCTATGAATCGCCTATATATTAGCACCAAACAGAATGGAAAAATCAACTAGTTGGCAAACCCGGCTCCGCCCGGGCCTGTCAATAATATATTTGTAATCAGCATGCTCGATTACCCCCCTGTGCCAACTCCCAGCCCTGTGGCTCCAATTTTCCAAAAAATCGATAAAATCGATATCGATCGATGACTAAAAGTAGCCTATGACACCCGCCGGGGCCCAAAGTGTATGTGTGCCAAGTTTGGTCCCGATCGGTTCAGAAATGGAATTTTCTATTCGGAACATACGTACATACATACATACAGACAGACAGACATACAGACATACAAACAGACATTCAGCTTTATATATAAGATGGTAAACTCCACACAAAGCACGGTATCCGAACTTTCTCGCATCAAGCTAACGGCAAGCGCAAGCAAAGAGTCATTGACGGTACTAATGTAATCACAAGTATTGCAGGTAATAGACGAACTGAAATACAGGATGACCAAAGAAAAGAAAGGTGTTTAAGTAAAATTGGGTATTTTTCAAAAGTCTTACTAAATTTGTTCACACAGCTTCAGGGAGCGTAAATCAGAGCTATGTGGCACAGTACTAGCTGAGGTGTGCAACAACTCAAAGTAGCAATATAAGCCTAGTATACAGCCCTCTACAACTTCAATATCACTATTTCTTGATTGAATATCGCTATTTACGGAACTCAGAGTATCTCTAATGTCTCCTTAATTGTCTTAACTCCTTGACGGATGTCTGAGGATGATTAAAGCGGTCCTTTATGAACGGCAAAGGAGAGATCCTTTACAGGCAAAGAAAACTTCGAAGTTCCAATTAGAGATAGCAACGATGACGTTATCATTTTATCGTTCACAACATCGATTTGTTGCGATGATAGCCGTATCATCAAGCTATCTGAGAACAGATCCGTAACGTTTAGTACGGGTGCATCTTTATTCTCCCAAATATGTTCTCAATATCGTGCAAGCTACATAATTTGCTTTGTGATCCCTACTGTTGTTTTGGCACTCTAAGAAGGAGATACCAGCCAACATTGCTTTTTTCACACAGAAAGTCTGTTTCCTGGAGTTCCTATCATTGACTTTATATTATATTTTCAAAAAGTCACAAAGGCGTTGGAAAATGCCAGAAAACGTTGTAAAATGCTTGAGAAAACTAGTAGTGTATTACCACATAAGGTTATTCTAAAGAAGAATCAAAATTCAATAAAAATCGGAAAATCGAACAACAACATCAAAACCTGGAAAAGTCGAACATTTTCAACTCCATTTTAAGAATGCAGTATGAGCGTTTTCCTTCATTAACTTCTGCCTCATGTGTACAATTAGATTTTGTCTCAGTGTTGTAAGCGCCACTGGAAAGTGGCGATCTTCCTCTTTTGCAACTGAAGGATTTCTTAAAATAAAACTTTTTGAAAGTTTACAAATATGTTACTGCAAGGCCAAGGTATATTCTAACACTTTACCTCGATTTTTACTTTCTTTCTTACAAGTGACGCGAATGTATGCGGGTATGCCGATTTCAGCTTGAGCTTTGTAGTTCTTAGGAGCACCCTGCCGTCGATTTGTAAGAGCTCTTACTCTTACTACTACTTACTCTTACTCTTACTCTTACTTAGTACTCTTTACAATAAAGCAAGTCATCTAATTGCCGCAGGAGTTTGACAGGGCAAACCCACACATGATTTTGGCAAATTATCAGACAAATGTTCCTACAGTAATTCGTAAGTATCACTATATATAAGGACATACAACATCAAAGACAACGCTAGAGAAAACACGAAGGCAAATTTTAGGCACATGGAAATTTTTAGGTGGTATGCTATAATTTGAGCAGTTTCAAATAATGCGCTATGATTTCTGGTGTCAAATAGGTAAACATCCTTCCCATATCGATGCATGCGAATTCTCTCGATAATAAATTAGAGCTGCCATTTTAAAATGAGTTTAGGAAATATGTTGAGATTTTTACAGTTTCATACAACTCGTACTAGATCACTTCAAAAGAGGCTTAAAAATGTGTATATCGGATGATTTCCAGAAGCTTGTCAATGCGTAGCGCGTTTTTGAAAAGAAATGGCAGGACCATGCCCTTAAATTACCCTCATCGTTAAGTGATGAAGTAATGATTGGAAAACAACGATGTTTCCGTTTTGTAAGACTGACTTTGGAAAATATAGAAACAATGATATACTATGATTGCATTTATGCATTGATGCTGTTTGATGCTCAATTCATAGGGGGCAATCTATGATCCTTCTCAGTTTCAGGAACATGCTGTGCTTTTTTTAGTAAAAGAAAATTGCTGCAGTTTTTGTTCAAAATTCTGCACTTTCAGTGTTTTCTAGCACTATGAAGTGTTCAAAAAACTGATTGCGAATTGATGCAGTTTGTCTCACATACACCCTCTTGGCCACATTGTAAAGTTAGCTACAGTATCCGCTGTTTTGAAGTCACCGCCCTTTCTATCACACCTCTTCTCTGCGCACCACCATGCCACCCACACATCTTGTTGATGAGAAGTTTTTGGTAGGTAATCTTAGTAGCTAATTGGGAAGTACTCATTGCATTTCGGGCGCTGGGACATTACTCTTGAATACGACAGATGGATTCAAAATTCAACACAGTATCAGAATTCCTATTTGTATTTATATTTAGCAATACGCTATGGACTCCTACGTCGCCGATGTTAATACAGATGGTAGAGGTACGACAATTATCTTCACTCTGCAAGAGAAACCAGGCGCTCTAGCAGAGACTCTCAAAGTTTTCCAGGTAGCTGAATTTTTTTCACTTTTCTAAAGGAATTGCTGAAGGGTAATCGGAACGTAGTTTGATTCGGGCAACAATGATCGCTAGTTCCTTACGCAGTGTTTATCAAGTAATATGATACGGTTGTAATGATGACCAGCGTGACTGAGAAACTTGAATTGATTAGAGCAAAGACTGGCGCAACAATCAGTAAAATCGAACAAATTAACTCACAAGAGTAACAGAAGGGTAAAATGAAAATCTTACACATTATATGTACATTAACAAAGATTGGCTTCTCATGTAAGTAGCTTCGGATTTGAAAGTAAGCAACATTTTTGAAAATTTGCCTTTAATTCTTCCAGTCATTTATAGGAAGACGTTGTAAAGCTTGTTTCTTTTTGTTGAAACAATGGTCCAAGTAATATCAACCACCGCAAAGGTTTTGCTACAGAAGAACATCTGCCAAAGTTCGAGATGCTGAATTTCTGTAAGCACTTATTGTGAGAACGCTGAATGCCACTTTTCCTGTGTTTCAACCCTTTTGCCTGCAGTTTATTTATAAAGGAGCTCGTATTCCGTATGATCAAAGTATCTGAACGACAGGAGCAATGGAACAAGCTTATATCCTGCGCAAAATGAAACACATACAATCTTGCGCCCTTGCAAAAACTTATTTTTTTCTACATCGGGATTGTAGGACAAAGTTCCGTTCATTGAAACAATAAGCTGCTGGTATCCCTTTATATCTGTCAGTTAATAGAAAATTCCGATGTGCTTGGGACAAGCATTAGCTAAAAGATCCTGAAATCTCTTGGATTATCCGAAATTCGGAGTATAGCGAAAACAATCCTTAACTCATGTATATTAATGAGAAAGTGAACCAATAAACTTGAAGTAGGGATGGAAACTGGAACTTCAAGACACATTGGTTAGATGTTTCTAAAACATATCAACTTTACTACTGTTATCATTCAGCTCTAGTAAAATTTCTCTAGCTTTTCTAGCAGGTTATACTGCATAAATGTCGATATGCTTTCCGGCAATAGTTGCTTCTCTTGCTCAAATCATCGATAATCATGGCCATCTCTTACAGGCAATGATGTGCATTTTATATTTCAGAAAGTTTGAATGGCCATGCTCACTTTTCTCAATCTGATATGCTTGATTATTACTATTTTTAATTCTATGTGACAACTTCCAATTTCACAGTTAGAAGTGTATACAATGTCTACACTTTGCTGCAACTTAACTTTCGCATACTGTATATGACTACAGTATGCAAAATGCGAATCGGTTGTTCAACAACTAATCAAATCAAGTCTGAGTAAAGACTCGACAATATTCACTTGGATCTCCATTTTTTTTCTCACAGGAGTACGGTGATAAGCGCTACGTTTGTTCATTTCATCAATGTTGCACTTTTCGCGCAAGAATCATCGCTCACATTTGGAATGTTGATAAGAATACAGAATCGCCCTGACACCTGGGACAGGTTTCATAGCAACGAGATCGTCGCTGTTCATAGATACGCATGATTGTGACAATGTAGCATGAATAGAATGTAGTGATCATATTTGTTGTAAGAATCTGTATGCACTTTGAAAAGGATGAATGGATACTTACACTAATCAAGGGAAATAGCGAACTGGACTTTTCCAAGCCTCCGAAGAAGGCAATTCAGCAGAAATATCACAACAGAAAGTTTCTTAAAAATGTCCCTAAAGTCTAATAAATAAAAATGTCTATTTTGCCTTGTAGTCTTCGCCAATCTGCACAGACATTTCCTAAAGCGGTCTTTAACTTAGTTATAGAGCGATGCACTGCGTTTTTCGGTACTGGAGTTACGGGGTAGAAACTTTCGGTAGTAGGCTTTCTTGTAAAGCTACAATTTAGAAAACTACACGCTTAGATTTCTGAACACCTGGAATTCTTGTGGAAGGGTTATGAAAGTTTTCGAGCTCAGCGAACACCTTCCTACATTCTGTAGCTATTGTAATCATTTTTGAGTTGTTTTGAAAGGTTGTTCTAAAGGTGTAGCCCGCTTGTTTTCGAGCAGAGGTCAACGGTAACGTGCGATGCTTGTTTTGAGCATAAAGAATTTTGAATTATTCGTTAAGAAAATCTCCAAATTCTTGAGATCTTTTGAAATAAGATGTTATTTCAACGATCAAAAACCTACTTCATAGTTTCTAGAACCTACAGTATCGAAGAGAGGCTGGGCTTTGCTCCATACTGTGAAACCAAACTAAAGTCAGCTCTATGTACTGGTACTCAAAACTGGGGAATGCTAAGAGCAAGAGAATATTTTAGCGAACAGGAGGAACTTTTTGGGACACCCTTTGAGAATACAACGTGTACAGTATCAAGAAGAACCTCATATGAATCAAAATAGTCTTACCCATTTATGTCTCACTCAAAGGAGATAAAAATAGAGCGAAATAGAACGTTTAGTTCTCAAAACTCAACAACGCACAAAAATCTCATTTTATCATCCCTACAAGAAAATCCCTATTTTGGTTCTCACAATGGAAGGATGCTCGATAAGGTTGGCCATTCGTAATGAGACGCATATCACAAAATGCATCTCAAAACACGATTACAAATCTGGCATTCATTATCTGCTCATCGATTTCTGAAAAATTTATGAGCTTCTTTCCGTATGATTTTAGCACACGAAAGCGTGAAAATCATTGATATCCGAATTTTCGAGTCAACGCAACTAAAACGGATTGTGCAATCTCATATTTAATGCGCTCTTTTTCAAGTTTTGTTCCGAGGGGCGAAACAAGGAGCACAATGCTGTGTGTGCACAATGTTTTGCTTAAACGAGGCACTGCAAATTCTGATCGAAAAAGTGTTCATAACTACTCCAGAAAATCGCTTAGCAGATATCGAACAGATTGATCGGCGTTCTGAAGCGCATCTAGCGATGTGTGTTTCATCAAGGATGGCCATGGCCATCAAAGATCGTTCCTTTGTTAGCATATAACGCATGACGACTTATTTATGCATGATCTCTACTGAGCAAAAGCGATAATTCATTTAGTTCACAAGATTAATTTGAGTTTCAGGCCCACGAAGTAAATCTGTCGCACATAGAGTCTCGTCCATCAAAAACACATGCAGGCTGCTATGAAATTCTTGTCGAATGTGAGGAGAACGCAAGCCAGCATAAGATTGAAGATGTGTGTATAGAGTTTCCACTTTCCTAAACAAAAATTGGAAAAAGCTTTTGTTGCAGCTCATCGACATCTTCAAAAAGCGGGGTAATGGACTGATGGTACATGACTGGAATTCAAGCAATAAGCAAAATGGAGGTAAGTAAATCCATCGTTTTGGAATTTTTTGAAAATTGCACGAAGTTTCTTATTAGATTCTGTGCCATGGTTTCCTCGCCGTATTGCTGACATTGACCAGTTCGCTAATCGTATTCTCAGTTATGGAGCAGAACTGGATTCTGATCATCCCGTGAGTGAAAGTTATTGCGAAACTTTTTGCCATTTCAAAAGGGACAACTTTCTCAAAAAACTGGGGAAGTAGGCGATTTTAATTGATTTGATTGGCGCAAAAAGTATGGAACGTTGAGATTACCACTTCAACACACTTTTACAGGGTTTCAAAGACACCACCTATCGTGAACGTCGTAAATACTTTGCAGATATTGCGTTCAATTTCAGACAGTGAGCTTGATTGTATTACTGTGTATAGATGTTTCGATTAAAAAAAAAGAGTTTTTCAGCGGCGACAAAATTCCCCGCATAGAATACACAGCCGAAGAAGTGGACACATGGAGAACTGTTTATAATGTAAGCTAAATAAATTTTTCAAGAGGGAAAAATAGCCAAATTATCTATCTAGGAGCTAGTAGCACTATATCCAACACATGCATGCAAAGAATTCAACTACATATTTCCTCTACTTCAACAAAACTGTGGATTTAGAGCTGACAACATCCCACAACTACAAGATGTATCCGACTTCCTCAAAGGTGGGCTACATCTGCACAAAACCTGCTCAATGTCTATTAGTATTCAGATTGCACCGGTTTCACACTTCGTCCAGTTGCTGGTCTTCTCTCTTCCAGAGATTTCCTGGCTGGTCTGGCCTTCCGAGTCTTCCACTCCACCCAATATATACGGCATCACTCTGACCCAAAGTACACTCCAGAACCGTGAGTTTCATTTCAATAAAAGCAGACCAAAAAAATCGATCAAGTGTATTCAAAGCTTTCAAAGCAATAAAGTTGTAAATAGCCTAAAAGTCTTTACTTCTGGTTTTCCATAAATCCATAATGGTACTAACATTTTAGCGACATCTGCCATGAATTGCTTGGACATGCACCGTTGTTCGCAGACGCAGAATTTGCTCAGTTCTCTCAAGAAATCGGACTGGCCAGTTTGGGCGCTTCCGATGAGGTTGTGAAGCAGCTAGCTACGGTGAGAGGTTATATCCGGAATGATCTTTACCTTTATCAAGGTAGCTACGGGTAAATGAAAAAGTGAACCGTAAGAGTCACTGAGAATATGAAAAAATAATGATTTCTTGTCAAGCTTCTTCGTTGTGAACAGAAGATATCTTAAACAATCATGATCCTATGGATAACAAATTTACGTTTGCATGCTTACTGTGTAAATCTGACGTATTGTCAAATATTTAGACTCATAGGTACAGCACCACCTCAGCTTTCCTTTCCAATGCGTTTTGAGCACGATGATGCGCCGGAAGTGCCGCCCTAAGGCTTGTTCGGATTATTCCAGTCGAGCTCTAGTATGAATACTTGAAACCAGCACTGTCTCATGCATTTAATAGTCTGTTTATGAATTGCGGACCCTCATAATTTTTGGCCCCGTGGCAATGTAAACGCGATGTTGCGTCGGAAGTGCACATTGAAATAGCTTTCTATCAAACCATTCTCTTCGTTTTTGGTTTTAAACTTGATTCGGCACTGCCTTCCCTACCAGACAGTACATCCCAAATCTAAAATGTCAATTTTCTCAAACGTTTTAAATGTTATTGGTGCTGCTTTTGCACTGATAAGTTGAGGGTAAGGGACTATATGTCCCAATAAGCTCCACCCCGCGCGGACAGCTGGAACAAACCCGTAATTTCTGTAGTACGCATAGCTACGTACGCGCTACTGTCGCAGATGTCCGCGTAGGACTACCCTTTCGGCGGTATATAGTCCTCTACCCATAAGTTAATAACGATCTTCGAACTTTTCGTACAAAGTCTTGAGCTACATATTTGAATCAGTGCTTTCCAAGCTATCCAGGGTATGTATGTTTTCGAAATAGCAGATAGTTTATTTTGGATTTTATTGATCTCTTTAGGCGCTCCAGTCATTGACTGGCGTGGGCGATATAGCTTTGTATCTGCGAGAAATATGATTCAACCAAATCAAGATTTTTAGCTTTATTGGTTCACCGTGGAGTTTGGAATTTGCCTACAAAATGGAGAGAAGAAAGCCTATGGTGCCGGACTTCTCTCATCTTTTGGCGAATTGCAATATGCACTTAGTGATAAGGTATGTCTAAAGCAAACCAAAATGCGCATGATCATGGTGCCATTCAGCCACAAGTGTCGCCGTTTGAACCAAATGATACGGCAAACACTGAATATCCCATAACTGAATATCAACCAAAGTACTTCCTCGCCGACTCCTTTACTAGTGCTAAGGAAAAGCTCAAGTAAGTGTGCAAAGGAATGCTGATTCGATTCGGACACGAAATTTTGCAGAACGTGGGCAGCCACAATTCCACGGTCTTTCCAAGTTCGTTACAATGCTTACACCCAAAGAGTCGAGGTGCTAGATCGAGTTTCCGAACTACAAAGAATGGTTCGCGACATCAAGAGTGGGTTATATAGCAGCAATTTTCGAATTTGTACTATTTGGTACTTTGATAATAACAGGATGTTTGAGGCGAAATCACTACGCTGGAGGACGCGCTCGGAAAAGTGGATGTTGCCAGCAGATGAAGTTCAAATCAAAACCAAGAAAATCACTTGATAGACTGTGCAGCTCTGGAGAGATTATCCCTTGTCCTTAACAGTATGCTTAAATGTGTTTTTCTCCCATCTGACATTGTAATTGAATGAGTGGAAGTTCAAATTAATGGATTTCTTCTCTTGACTTCTTTGTTGAACTTCCTTGCACAATGTCCTCCATATGATCTAAAACAAAACGGGGAAGCAACGAGCCCCACTGACAAGTTCAGCTATTCAAAGCTGCTTTGGTCGAATGTGCATGTGCAGCAGCAAAAGCGTTGGTCTGCAAACCCAGAACGGAAATAAGGTTCAAAAGGAAAGAAGGTGATATAGGAGGTTGTAAAACACGCACAAGTACGGAAAAATCAAGGCGTTGGGTCCCAAGTGCAAAATTGAATAAAATATACTTACAGGTTTCTTCTTGTTAGAATTATGTACAAACTTTTTGATCGTTGATATCTCCCACAAAGTCTTTTTTCATTCTTTAGTTACAATTTTGTAGAGCTGAGTTTAGTCTAGGTTTTACCACGAAGCAATTCAACGTTCGTTTTGCATTCTACAGATCACGATTAGAGCTTCCAATATATTAGAGGCAAACCAAAATTTCGGGTAGCAGTGTTACGCGCATGCTAGTATCACACCACAACCCTTTAGTAGTTTTTAAGCTTTTCAGGCGCCGTAATGACGTTCGCAAGAACACTGAAAAGAAAATAGTAGCTGCAACCTAGCACACTGCATAACTTACAAAGAAGCGTTACGTTGAAGTACAAAATTTTACTAAATTCGGCGGCCCTGTTAGGTAGTGTAGGTGCTTTCAGCCTAGCTTGATTTCCTTTTTTAAATAGCAATGCTGTCCTCGTGGCTCGAAATCTCCTTCAAACCTACCGTAGTTCTGCGGTAATGAAGAGACAACAGTCTACTTATACTTTGAAATCAAGTTAAGTCAGCCCTACACAACAGCACAGCTTGGCAAAGACTTTGTGGGGAGAGAGATGATGACGAGCAAACAGTTATACTTAAAGGACAACCTGCGTATGCATGTCATTGAAAGATGCTGACTCAGAAAATTCTCTAATGTTAGAAACAAAGTTTTTCGTAATTCTTGAATAGCCTAGAGAAAGTGCACAATTCAAAGGAACTCAAAAAAAGGTCAGACAGCGAGACATCAGCAAGAACCTGGAGGAATACTTACGAACTGCATACATAAATTTTCTTTATTGGACACATTGCGCAAAACACCAGAGACTTTCGACCAAGTCATTCCACACTTTGGAAACTGTTCGGTTTTCTTTGCTCTTGAACGAAAGTTCCTGTTCGTTCTCGACTTGACCTCGTTTTTGTGTGATGCATGAATATCTCTCGTGATGAAAAAGAAGGTGACAGCAGCCGGAATCAGGAAATTCGCATCTAATGCCGTCGTTTGAAAATGGAGGAATTCTGCGTTCGAGGATGTCTTTCAAACAGCTAAGGGAGGCGCATTTTCTGATAGCAGTGCTGTTTGGATATGGTTGGAGTAGAATGGGTAACCATTCCTAAAGTGCGGTTCATAATTATACGAACACCTAAAACTTTGTAAGTTTTCGGACTTTTTGAGAGAAACTCAAAAAGCCGTTGGTACCACGCGATAGAACACAGCCGAAAATGGTATATGATCCATAAGAAGGGAAACTGATGTCAATCTTAGGAGTGTTTTTGCGACTAATGCGAATTTTTAGCGGTTCATAATTATACGAACACCTCAAACAAAGGTCCATTTTCCATTCAAGATTGCAATCATCTGAATCCAAATTTTTTATAGAGTTACAGTAACAAAGTCTAACATATATTAGGTTAAAAAGGTGTCGACTCCCTTTTCCCTGATGTGTAGCGGCGGTACAGAATACTTACTATATATATTTATTATTTACATATGTTACAGAAAGGGGGAGGGGGGATAAGACTGCTGAGGCAGCCTTACGGGGCGCGGTCGTAAGGGGCACTGGCTTCTTATCTGAATTCCTTGGCCAGCCCACGGGAGGAGAGCAGGCAATGCTCAGTTGCGTCCCGACATCTCCATTCCTTGAGAGAGCTCGTCCTGGAGCTTGTTCGGCTGTTGTTGGACGTCTTCCGAGTTACGTGTGTAAGGAGTACACGTGTTACGGCGAGACCATAGAGAACTTCGATTTGAGTACCATTGTCTTCAGGTTGATTGAGTAGAGGAATCGGTTTAGGCGGATTGGATAACCAAACAAACGACCTTCACCTCATCCTCCATATCAGGTTAAAAAGGTGTCGACTCCCTTTTCCCTGATGTGTAGCGGCGGTACAGAATACTTACTATATATATTTATTATTTACATATGTTACAGAAAGGGGGAGGGGGGATAAGACTGCTGAGGCAGCCTTACGGGGCGCGGTCGTAAGGGGCACTGGCTTCTTATCTGAATTCCTTGGCCAGCCCACGGGAGGAGAGCAGGCAATGCTCAGTTGCGTCCCGACACATATCTGCTACACGCTGAACCCAGTGCAGTTCAAAAAGAGGGCCGTTACTTTTTTCAGAATTCTCTAAATGCTTTTGGAGTGATTGTGCTCCAAAAACATCCGTTCTTCTGTGGTTTACGCGCTCTAAATGGCTTTTACCAAAGCTATGAGATAAAATAAGCTCTTTCGATGGGTATTTTGTTTGACGCTTGGAAAATCTTTGCGTTTTCGTGCCGTTTTCCAACCAAGTTCCAACCTTACCACAGAGTTAGCACGATTTCGAGCCTCAATACTCAACTTCTCTCTTGTGCAAACATTTGATATGAAGCAGCTGCATTGTTTGCATGATGATGTTTCTGTGCCAAAGTTTTTGGGTTTTTTGTAGAGCTGATCTTAAGGCTGTGGAGCTACAAACCAAATAAAGGTGTGACTGCAATAGTAAAAACAGTGTTTTTGGTGAAATGACGTCTGCGTGGCCAAAACAAACGCTCAACGCTGCTGATTTTTTCTAGCCAAATATATAGTCTTGTGAACTTCTACATACTATATGCTTACTTCATTGTCGGCTTCAGAAGCTGAGTTTTGAGGCTCGAAATCGTGCTAACTCTTTCTTGCACCTGTGTTGTTAACGTTGGCGACAACGGTTCCTCGAATCAGTGTTCTTTGGCCTGCGCGGATTCAAATTCTCAATCGCCGCATTTTTTTCATACCGAGACTGAATGCCTTTTCATGTTTTCGTGTTTTTCTTAAATCCCTTTGATGTATTACTAACTTCATTGACGTCTTATGTTTGTTGGTTTTTGTTGGCTTACTAACAAAGTGGCACGCCCATGAGCGTATTATATAAATAAATAAACTCTAGGGTAAGGTTGGAACTTGGTTGAAAAACGGCACGAATACGCAAAGATTTTCCAAGCGTCAAACAAAATACCTATCGCAAGAGCTTATTTTATCTCATAGCTTTAATAGAAGCTAATTAGGGCGCGTAAACCACAGAAGAACGGATGTTTCTGGAGCCCAATCACTCCAAAAGCATTTGAAGCCTTCTGAAAAAAGTAACGGTCCTCGTTTTGAACTTCACTGGGTTCAGTGTGTAGCAGATATGTCAGACTTTGTTACTGTAACTCTACAAAAAATTTGGACTCAAATGATTACAATCTTGAAGAGAAATGGACCTTTGTTTGCGGTGTTCGTATAATTATGAACGCTAAAAATTCGCATTAAGCGCAAAAACACTCCTAAGACTGACATCAATATCCATTCTTATGGATCACATACCGTTTTCGGCTGTGTTCTATCGCGTGGTATCAACGGCTTTTTGAGTTTCTCCCAAAAAGTCCAAAAACTTACAAAATTTTGGGTGTTCGTATAATTATGAACCGCACTTTACTGATTTTAACAAATATTTTTGAATTGTTGCTTAGTTACGTTACTGGGGGCGAAATAAAAAATAGTATGTACATTAGCTGCAGCTATGAGCTATCTGCCTACCGTATAGCTACCGTACTCAGAACAGGTACCAAACATCAGAAGACCTCATGCACGTCGTCGAGTTGAGTTGAGAAATGGATTTAAGTTTTTTTGCCAGCAGGCATCCCATCTAGATTGGGTGAATCCCTTACACTTACGAGGAAAGTACAAAAAATTTCCGAACAGATTTTTTCACGACATCAGAAAACAGGCTGCTAATAAATAGAAGTAATGACTACTTTTCCGAACTCTGATTTTTTGGCTTCCAGTTCCCCTTTCAAAGAGCCCACTAAATTCGATTCATTTCAGTGAGCTGGTCACTCCCCTGCAGCCTGATTTGTTTTAAAGTCGCTTGCTCACTCTGAATCATATTAAAGTATGGTTTACATCCTCAAACATTAGCTCTTATAAGATAGGTTCATTGCAAGCAGTAACCACAAAAATATTTATTTAAGCATTTTCATACAGACTGCTACATAACAGCAGCATTAAGAAAAGTGAACTGTGAGAAACAATTTCCCTTCCATAGGAAGTGTAGATGTTACAGCGCTCGACTGCACATGGGAGCGATCTGTTCAGTGGTGCAATTGATTTATAGGGGAAAGAGATCACTCAAAACCCCTCCATCTTCCCTGACAATGGATCATAAAGTACAGTCCGGAGCATGTGATTTTTCGGAGAGATCTTGAGTACATCACAAGGGCATGTTTGCATCAAATACGAGACGATAACCTTTGAGACCTTTCGGAGAGATCTTGAGTACATCACAAGGGCATGTTTGCATCAAATACGAGACGATAACCTTTGAAGAAATGCTGCCAGAGTTGGGACCACATAGACATTCGCTTCGAAAACTTTTTTTTCCGTTCCGATTTATTGTGGGTCCAAATCAAGCCGAATTGATAGTGATGAAAATCGTCTGCCAGTGGTTTTTGATATATTCTGAATATTGAGGCTAAGCAAAATTTTCCAAATCTACCTTCTTCCAACCTTTAGCATGAATTCAGAATTGTCAGGTGTCTCAGCGTGGTAGCAGAGTAGACAATGTCCTGGTTCCAATGTTCCCAATATTTCTACCAGCTCTGGCTCTGAAACCGTCGGATGAAACCTACATATGATAAAGTGAAGGATAATTTTGAATCAATCAACTAATCAATCAATGTCAAACCTTCTTAAGGTTGAAAATTTCTAAAGCAATCGTGAATATGTTTCCATTTCTGACTTTACAAAGTGAACTTTTTTCTTCTAAAATCAAAACGCAGCCTTCCCAAATTTTCAAGACACCTTCGTATAAAACGAACCAACCTGGAGTTTCGTCATCCATGAACAAAATCGCTAAAACAAAAGTTGTATGAAAATGAAATAAGAATACGCGAAAAAAGTTCGAGAGAAATTAGCGTTTGAGTAGAACATAAAAAGTCGACATTCTGGATGGAAAACATTAAAGTTGAAAATAAACAGAACAATGGTCCCAATGAAAGCCAAATTTGGTCATTGAAGGCATCGCTGCATACTCGACCATTAAACCTGTTATAAGAAAGTTTATTTGAGTTTTGATCAACATTCTTGGTGAGCCAGCAGAGCAGTAAGCAGTATCGATACAGTGCTGGCCATAGCTATAAATCCACCCTAAAAATCACTGTAATTTGCTCTCTCTTGTTCGAAATTGCTGAAAAACCACTATTTTGTGTGCAAACTAACATCATATCATTGACCAGGACAGCTCCCAATTTCACTGATTTTGACCGGAGAAAAATTGAAAAATTTGAAAAAAGGGGCTCCCAAGGCTGGTCACAGCTATAAAGCCACCTCTCATTTCCAATCGATACTACGTTTTTTGAACTTGAAATTTTTTGTACATATGCATTACCAAACTATGAAACATTTGTTACACTTGGAAGCAGTCGCCTTTTCATAATGAAGATTCATCCTGCATTTTTTGCTTTAAATGTATAAAAAGTTAAAATGTTTGGAAAAACTGCCTTTTCACCAAATTCTCATGCATTTGTTCAACTCGAATGAAGGTCCTAGGCTTTGCCGAGCCTTTGCAATGAGTATGGTGAAAAGCGCAGGAGTCAGCATGGCGTAGTCGCTGATATTGATAAACGGGCCCCATCTTACCGAGGTTTAAGCACGCTTCTGAGACGCAAAGCTCGATTTCTGACGCGCGAAAATTTTTGGTTGGAAGTTGGCACCTTGTTTGCATGGTGACGTACTCATGCAGAGCTGTCAGGCTTTTTACAAAGACGTATTCGCGGCATTGAACCTAGAAGGTTTTGTCTGCAGTTCGGTTGTGCGCGGTGTATCTCACATGACTTCAAATTCTACGCTCTGAACTTCTCTTCAAATCAAATCTTACAGAACTGTCAGAAATACTAGAACTTTGAAGTTTTGAGGGTTTTCCTCTCGATCGAGAGGTCAAAGTGTGTCGTGATCAGGCAGAGTGCACCACTCATTTTTGGAAAAAAGACGTACAAGGCGGAACTAAAATCCTGAGAGTTGCGATGACGTTCAAACTATGCGCACGAGTCTATCGTTGTACAGGTGAGCGCGAGCACGTGACAGAGCTTTTCGGGCATTAGCACTCAATTTCTGCGGTTTGAAAACTCGTCTACGTAGAGGTGAGGTTGGGGCTTGTTTATCAATATCAGCGACTACGCAGTGTTGACTCAAGCGTTTTTCATCATCATTGCAAAGGCTCGGCGAAGCCTAAGACCTTCATTCGAGTTAAACAAATGCATGAGAATTTGGTGAAAAGGCAGTTTTTTTCGAACATTTTAACTTTTTATACATTTAAAGCAAAAAATGCAATATGAATCTTTTTTTTTGAAAAGGCGACTGCTTCCAGGTGTAGCGACTGTTTCAAATTTTGATGATGCATATGTACAAAAAATTTCAGGTTCAAAAAACGTAGTACCGATTGGAAATGAGAGGTGGCTTTATAGCTGTGACCAGCCTTGGGAGCCCCTTTTTTCAAATTTTTCAGTTTTTCTCCGGCCAAAGTCAGTGAAATTCGAGCTGTCCTGGTCGATGATATGACTTAGTTTGCACACAAAATAGTTGTTTTTCAGACAATTTCGGACAAGAGGGAGCAAATTACAATTGAGCTCCTAACTCATGGGAAAAAAAACGGATTGCGACAAATTTTTCCGTCGCGACATATTTTTCTTCGCAAAACCGTCGCAATGCTGTAACTTTTTTTAAACTAGTTTTCAAAAGAAACTGAGACCGTCATTGGATTGCTGAGAACTTAGCGATTCAGAATAACTGTTAAAATTTTGATAATGCTTTTATTTGATCTATCGCGACGTATTTATCGCGACAAAAGCGTCGCTCCAAATTAACTTGCTTGAACATAAGTTTCATGGAGTAACAAGTAAATTTTTGGACTCCTGGCAGAATTCTGACTTAGAAGATGCGTCAAAAAATCAAAAAACCTCTTGTACGAAGCATTTAGTGATTATTTGAAATATTTTTATCAAATTTAGGTCAAATTTACGAAAAATTTGATTAAATCGCAAAATTTATATCAGAAATCGACAGCAATGAGCATTGCGTTGTTTCATTGATGCCAGGAGTCCAAAAATCTACTTGTTACTCCATGAAACTTATGTTCAAGCAAGTTAATTTGGAGCGACGGTTTTGTCGCGATAAATACGTCGCGATAGATCAAATAAAAGCATTATCAAAATTTTAACAGTTATTCTGAATCGCTAAGCTCTCAGCAATCCAATGATGGTCTCAGTTTCTTTTGAAAACTAGTTTAAAAAAAGTTACAGCATTGCGACGGTTTTGCGAAGAAAAATATGTCGCGACGGAAAAATTTGTCGCAATCCGTTTTTTTCCCATGAGTTAGGAGCTCAATTGTACAGTGATTTTCAGGGCGGCTTTATAGTTACGGCCAGCACTGTATGGAATCACGGCAGACGACGTTTACATTGTGCAGCGAGCATAGTGCTCGTGTGCTCTTTTCAAAAAAAAACACTTCAGTGGCGTTGTAATCATGCGACTGATAGGCCAGTGCGAGACAAATTTCCGTTTTACAATCACTGCGAAGAAAAAAACGACCGATGTTGCCGCAGTCATAAGAACTGATGAATCGAGTAGAACATAGCACTAGTTTGCCTCAAAAAGTGAGCCCCTTTCCCAAATAAATCGAACAGTTTTTGTTCCCTCAGAAGATTTGATACTACTCGGAAATCAAAATGCAAGCGCAACGTGATGTTTCTGCATTTTCGGTCTATTTTTATTTGTTAATCTTGAGTAGGGGGAAAAACTCCGCAATCTATGCATACTTCATGATAGTTATATGTGTATCGAGAATAGCTAAAGTTCCTAGGTTTTAGCTCAGATTTCACCTGGATTGATGGATAGATGGATTTTTGGTGTTTATTTTGTAGAGCTTGCTCATTCTACCGAATAGTACCCTAAGTCTGCGAGAAAAACTGAAACAATTTGATTTACCTGAAAAAGGGTTACTTTTGAGACAACCTAACAATTGCTGCGAGTTTCCAATGTTCACAACGCTTCCATCAGTCTTAACAATAAGATGAGAGGTTAAGTACTGGAGAAAAAAGATTTCTTTATTCACTTACTACATACGTATCTATAGTAAGATTAAATCCATACCAGGTCATTTCTCATTCTAAAGGAGACAGTAGAATTTTTCTTCTCAGAGCTTAGAGCATATTGTGGACCTTGACCTCAGCCCTTTATTGATACATTTTGAAAACGAGAAATTTGGTGCTTGTATGTGTTTGATTTGACGTGAGACCAGAGACTTCAAGTAGGATCTTTTCTGAAACCGCGCCGCTAGACTGTAAGCACCAAGTCATCTCAGTTCAAAAACTTTTTCGCTTTTGTGCACAGAGCTTAGCGATCCTACGGTGACATTACTTTCTTCTCTAGTCCTCGCGCTCAAGCAGTCTACACATAAAACAATAGGATATTAACCCCCGAAAAAATGTTCGTGCATAGGCTGTTCCAAAAATTCTATCCAATTTGCATTTTTCTGTCAAGACGTTATAACCTTTTTCGGTACTATTCCGTTATACGGACCCGTTTAGAAAAAAGACATTGCTTCTTTTCTTGTATCAAATCTGGTAAAAATTTCACAGGAAGAAAGGTCATCTTCACGTGCCGAAAAATTGACATGTCGCCTACATGTTTAACAAGTTTTACCAAGAGTTTGTTTAGCCTATTTATCAATGCAAGTCCGATCGTTTTTTATTTAATAACGACCCAATTTTCAGCTAAAAGTATCATGAATGAGCTAACATTACGAAAATGACATTTTGCCTCTGATAAAAAAATTGTCCCCAAAAAAGAGAAGTGGGCTATTGTTCTATCGTTAAACGACAAAATATTTGACAGCCAAGTGGTTCAAGCCTTTCCCAGCCAAATTCGCATGGCGGAAACAGTGTGAAGAGCAGGATTTCTTCATATTATGATGTTTTAGGGTACTAAAATTGCTCTTATAAAAGACCCCTGAACAGCTTTCGAGTCATTTCAGATGCTCTCATCACCGGAAATGATTTTGAAAAAACTTGTCAAACTGGCCTGTTGATATTTATCTTGAACGTGGCAAAGAGACAGTTCCTCATAAGATCTACGAAATGTTCTACCTTAAAGAGCGGATTTTATTACAAACTTTCTGAAAAAATGGGTTCTGATAACGGAAGGGTACACATTTTCACAAGACATTTTCGAAGAATTTGTTTGATTTATTTTGTTGAACTAGTGAACCAGTAATCTGGTGCTATTTGGAAGAGCGTTCGCTTCGGGACCGTCACGCGGTTTCCCGCTATTTGCACATTTTTGAATTGCGCTTACGTTTCTTCATATATTAGATCAAACGAGTATTATCATAGCAACAGTATTATACGTTAAGAGGATGAAAGAGAGAAAAACAAAAATTTGGAAAATATTTGAAAAATTTTCTTCAAAACCGTATAGACATAGTAATGCTCTTCATTATCGATAGGCTGACACATTTATTAGCCACCATTGAGTAGCCTATACTTCAGAGGTTACATTGTATCCGGAAAATCTGTGTATTTTTGGTTTCATAGAAATTTTTGCGAGAAAGTCAAAAAACCCTCTAGTTGAGCCCTCCTCCGCGAGCGCAGCCGGCTTTCTAATGATCGATTTTTTGTAACCTGTTGTGGATGAATAAAGCCAACCGACTGATGACATGCTTTTCTTGCTTTGTTCTAAACTTATAATATTGATTACATTAATTGCCGCTATGCGTAGACTGTTGTCGCTTGTAGTATATCTGAGAAAATCTTCAATGCTCAAAGACAAATCTAGGAATAAAGTGGATTTTAATCTCGGTGTAGAAGTGCATATGTTAGCTCATTACCCTGTCCACTCAAAATTTTACATAGTAAAGTCTGAGGATATTGCAGAGATTCCCTCCATAGAACATAGTTCTAGAGCATGATTGCACTTTGACTGCTTATGCTTTGTGACTTGAAAATTTTGTGTAAGTATCGGAAAGAGCAGAAAAAGGCCACATAAATGCATTTATTATAGTGCAGTAAGCGCAAATTTGTTTGATTGCTTCCAACCTTGAAGAGATTAATTAACTTTGCGGGTAGATCCCTTTCCTCTAGATTTTCCTAATTTCAACACAACGGATGATATGGTGAAAACACAGTTTTGAAAAGAATCTGGGCGTGTATTCAGTAGTATTAGGAACAAGCAAATGCGTCGAAATGCTTGTTATGTTCAAGCATTTGTCATTTAGGTTACTCGTAGATTTATGTCAAAAAATCAATTCTTTGCTTTTTCCAGCAATTTATTCTAAGACGAATAGCCGTTAAATATGAACCTGGAATCATCGCTTCACTACTCACTGCCATAGTGTTTTTCTAATAGAAAACTAGTAAGGAGAGTCTTTTCTTCTCTTCTGCCAAAAACTCACTCAAAGTCAAGACCGTCATTTTCGTATGCAGGGAGGCGCGATGGTTTGTAATAACTCAACGGAATCTGCGAACTTTAGCAATGGTTCTCAAAACATTCTTGAAAACAAGTAGATCTCCGCGATTAGGGTTATGGGAGATGCAGATGAGAACGAGCATGCAAAAAGTAGCTCAGTGTTCACCATAGACAGCAAAATGATCTTTTCTGCATTAAAATCTACTTGCGACAAAATTGGAGTGTGAGGAGGAAAAGAGAGCAGTCAGATGACTTCTGGTTTGGCGTAAAAATAAATATAGAGAGGGGTAACTTGGAATCGATCATCTTCAGTCCCTACATCCTCTTGTGCCGGCTTCTTAATAGAATCGAAGCAGCGGTAGACGTTTTTCATAGGTGCGCTGATTCCGATGTCCCCTCAAAATATAAATATGCCAAAATGGCTGTTTCTGCCATAACTGAGATCGCTAGACAAGAAAATTTTTCTTTGTAACCTCGTAGAAGCAAGAAAAATGTATGGCTTTCCGTAATTGGATGAAAAGAATTACAAATGAAGAGCTGAATTAACAAAACCATCTTGAATGTAGCAGAATATATATTATCTTAGAGCGGATATCGGTCTGTATTCATGCTGTTTTAACAGTGTTAGGCAAGCGGATAACAAGTACTCCTTCAAACTTAGTTTGTAAGAAAAAACCCAATATTCATAATGACATCGAATGGAGTCAATAACTTTTACACCCACCCATTGTTTTTAAGTTATTGATTAGTATTCGAAGACAAAAAAACGCTTGTCACCCAAAGTTCAAAATCTCATAGAGAGGATTTTTAGAAGTAAATAGTTGAGGCATGTTCGCCGAAAAAAGCACAGCTGAGACAGCTGCTGAAAACATTTGTGTCTCAGACAGTTGTTTACGATAAAAAATTAAAATTTTCTTGCCTCATAAAGCATGCACCTTCAGTGTTCCTAACGATTTGTAGCTCCTCAGCTGCTCGAAAGACACTGAGATTTATATAGATTTTTTGAAAAGATCTTGCTCGTCATCAAAAGGGCTACAACATACTTTATCACGGTCTCAAAGCACACAACCAGCTGTTTCTAGATTATGTTTGAGTTGGAAAATAACGAGATGCAATTAAAGCTTCCTCCTTGTTTCGACTCGAAACGAAAAATAATTTTTGTACCACAACTCACCGTAGTTTCTAAACAATCAAACAACATTCACAAAAACTTCATGAGCTTCTGTTCATCTTTACAATGACAGAAGCCGTTTATATCTGCCAAAGTTTAAAGAGGCTGTCTTTCTTGGATTGACAAAAAAATTGTACGTTGTAGCGCGAGCTTAACAAGACTGCTTCCCTTCTTTACTTCTCACTGAAGCAGCTGGATAAGTTTTTCGATAGTTATATGCGATATTGAGAAAATAGAGCATCGTACTCGGGTCTGAGAGTTCTCGAATAATTCGTAAAACTGCAGCGTAAGCTACTAGGGTGATCCAAAAGTAATGGGTCACCTGAGTTTTTTGAAAATTTTTGAAGATCTTTTTCTCATTAGCTATGAACAACCAGCAATTCGAACGCTTTTGTATAAAGTGACCTTCACAGGTTATCCTGACAGCACCTTGCAGCACCTCACCGACATTCCTTCAAGCGGCGCTTCAAAAAAGTCAGACAGACTTTTTTGAACGCCATCCGAATTTGTGCTGCTGCATCTGAAGGACCCTCGACATATGGCATACCATTCGGAAGCTTTTCAAGTTCTTTCTAATGATTACTTGAATATTTAAAAAATGCCCACTGTTTCATGCAAAAAAAGGCACTTTATTCGAAAATGTGGGGTGTTGGCGCAGATTTTTAGACTAAAATTCATGTTTTAACTCATAATTTTTTGAAAACGAGAAAAGTCGAAGTAATTTGCATATGTGTGGATAGAGCGCAAAAAGCACTATCAGAAAGCAACTGTTAGAGCTTATTTGATTACCTTGATGAAAGAATAAGCACTATGTCACTTGATACCGAATGCTATATCTTCTATTTTAAAGCCTTGGGACCACAGAGCTATTATGGATTTGGTGACAGTCCCCTGACCCATCGCTGCGCACATATCTTTGGTAGGCCCACTTGTTGTACTGCGGCGCTGCTGATCAAAGTTCAAAATTGCTTAAAGCGATGAGCTTTCATTTTAAGCGCTTATAAAAATAACGTCATGTGACAGTGCCCAACTATAGACCTCGATCAGAAGGTTTTGTTATGTACTAACATCTGCCAAAACTTGGACTTCCAATTAGCTTTTTTATTTGAAAAAACTGCATTTACTCTTTCTAGGTGCCCCAACTTTTGGATCACCCTAATACTTTGTAGAACTGACAAAAATCATTTTTTAGCTGCTAGAAAACAAGTTATGTAATGCTAAGCTGCAGTCACGGATGTATTCATTCGGATCAGTCAAAGCGTAAAATATACATCTGAGAGCCAGCCGAGATATGAAGCTGAGGCGGATGTTGAGAAAAATGGGACTAGCTGTGAGGAAAGTATGTCAAAGCTGTCAGAAATTAACCAATCTTGTCTGCTCCGCCTCGACCGGAGATTCGGCTGGACGTTCGGAAAGTTTAGCAACAGTGACGGCTGAGAGGAGGGCTCTAAAGACATGTAAACATCAAAACAGCATGGTGCGATTGCCATTACGGAGGCCAGACTCCTAATAGCCTTTTAGTTCTTCCTAAATCGGTTTGGATTCCTCAACAGAACAAAAGCGTGCTTAAAGGAAGTGCTCGATTCTCTCCTGTTGAGTGACAACGGTATCGTTTACGATCTTTTAAATGATGGGAAGCTAACATATAAAAAATTGCTCTAATGACGAGTCCAGCAGCAAAGTTTATTTTTGAATCTTTAACTGATTACAGTTTGTTAAACAAAGCTTTGTTTGTGAATTGAAAGTGCATCAAAATATGATATTGTGAATCCTTTATCATGGCCAACGTACCGGCTGAATCGTCTTTATCAAAGCCGAAAAAGCGAGTAAGTGAGCTGTCCTCTTAAGCACGTATGCACGTACAGTACATGCCTTGTATACTTGGGTAATTCGGAAATTTTTCATCGAATGAATGAATATCGAATAAATTCGAAAAGGAAAAACTTCGAATGAGCTAATATCGAATAAATTCAAAAATAAAAAAATCTTGAGTAAACGAATTTCGAATAAATTCGGAATTAAAAAATTCTCGAATGAATGAATTCCGAATAAATTCGGAAAATCAAAAATATCGAATGAATGAATATCGAGTATATTCAGACATTGGAAGTCGAATTTCGAATAAATATTCGAATGATTCATCATGATTCAGCACCTTTACTTACCCTCCTGTCACCCCCCGCCCCGCAGCTCAAACTTCTCCAAAAATGTCCAAAACTTATTCTAGAAGTACAGAATGCAGGACATTCATTGTTTTAGCAAGTTGTACACGCTAAACATTTGTTGTAAGCTGGCGTTACATTTGAAGACATCTCGTAAGTGACAAATCGCGTACGGCGATCTAAAGCGTCTGATCCTCCACTATAACTGCGATGTCCTTTACTCAAAATACAGCAATTCGAAAAAAATACCTAAGGTAGCGAATAGAGGAGCAATTGTGCAACATAACTTATGCGAGCAAGAGTGCTCACTAGTGTGGCTTTGCGTACCACGAGCATGAGCAATGCAAAGAAAGAAAAACCGGCATTTCAAAACACTTTCAATATAAGAACTCGGAACATGAACTTGAATTTGATAGCTTCTTTGCTGATTTTGTGACAAGAGCAGTGCGATCAATCTTGTTGATCAGAAAAGCATCAATTAAAAACCGCATATGATTTTGTTACTGTCGCAAGCAGTCGAACGAATGCTACTCTCCATACAGTTTAGAGGTCATAACGGTTGCAAAAGATGCATTACCGAGTTTTGCGGAAAAAAAACGCGAAGTGAGTTTGATGCTCAGCAGTTGGCTCTGCAACAAAGTCGAATAATCTGAATACGGAGTTAATTCAAATACGAATTCGAATAAACATTCGAATAAACATTCGAATAAAATCTATTCGAAACCCCGTTTTTTGATTATTCGAGTTTTCGAGTAATATTCAAATCCTCGTTTTTTGATTATTCAAGTTTCGAATTTCATTCGAAACCCCGTCTTCTCAATTATTCGAGTTTCGAATATTATTCGAAAATGGAAGAACGTCGAATATCGAATTTCGAATACGAACATATTCTAATGTTTTAATCGAATGATCGAATTTCTATTCGATTCGGACCCAAGTATAATGCCTTGATTTTTAACAGAACACGAAACTGGCAAAATCGGTTTTCGTGTTTTTTTCTCCATTTTAAAGTTACAGGATAGGTTTATATAGTGAATTATATAGCATTTAAGAGCTCTGTCCATTTTAGCTACAGCCTCGCTGGTATTACTGCGTGGACAGTTAGCTCAAGAATTTACTGTGATTACGTTCTACGAGCTAGTCTGTGCTAATGGACCCAATGGCAAATTAGCTCAAAATAGGATCTAATTGGTGTCAAAATGAGTTTGAGGCAGAATTGCGGATGTTTGAGTACAGAAACCTATATCGATCATTTTGCTACAAACTCGTGACATGTGACGTATGATTTATTCATTATTTGGATTTCAAAGGATTTTTCGGATCAATCTCTTCATTTGTGATTAAGTTGCCACTTTATCCGCTTCAAGTGAGCAAGAAATGTGATAATCTAGGGGCCGCATGCACTAACATCCCCGCGGGGAGGGGATCGCAGCTTAAAAAAAAAGCTTCATATTTCGAAACTCCAGATACCTGGATTTCATGTTGTGTACCTATCTGTAAGTATTCCTACTATCCTTCATTATGAACATGTTGAACAGGAGCGAGAAGCTGTACGAACCGCATTTTCCAGCTTTTGTGTAATCCCTGATGATCCCCGGCGCTTTTCTTTAAAGTCATTTTTCTTCTCCAAAGGTAACGAAAACCTTCCAAAGTTGTACTGAACATCTAACACAACAGTGCTAAGCATGTTGCTGATAAGAACAAATGATGGTTTGAAGTCATGAAATTTTCGATGATCCACAGGTCGGAATTTGAGGTTTACCGAAAAATTCGTCTTTTCATTTGTTTTCATCAGCAACATGCTTACAAGGGAATGGTCAGAAGTCGAAGTGGCCAAACCAAGCAAGCTGTATACCATTCGATGCCGTATAAAACCCTAACTTTGAATCTGTCTTTTTTATCTGCTTATCGCTTCTGTGGACGAAACTACAAGCGGTTTTATTGTGAAAATATCATACATAAAAACAGCGAAATTGAGCACATTGTTGCACTTTTAGCTCAGCTTCTGGCTTTAAAAATTTGAACTAAGCTAGCTGCATGTTTTGGCACAGCATTAAGGCGATCGTGGCTCTGTACGGCTAAATTCTCAATTTCACGCATAATTTCTTAGCCAAGTAATGGTCTTTAATGGCTTATAGCTTTGTCCAGAAAAGCGATAAGCAGGTAAAGAAGACAGATTTAGAGTCAGCGCTTCATTCAGCATCTAATGGTGTGCAGCTTGTCTTAATTGGCTACTTCGATTTCTGACCATCCTTGTTAGCACGGTTGTGTTAAATATTCAGTACAACTTTGAAAGGTTTTCGTTAAATTTGAAGAAAGAAAAATAACTTTGAAAAGCGCCGGGGATCACCAGGGATCATACAAAAGCTGGGAAATGCGGTTTGTACAGCTTCTCGCTCCTGTTCAACATGTTCATAGTGAAGGGTAGTAGGAATACGTACGGATAGGTACACAACGTGAAGTCCAGGTATCTGGAGTTTCGAGATATAAAGCTTTCTTTTAAGCTGCGATCCCCTTCCCAGCGGGAGGTCAGTGCATGCGGCTCTTAGAGCGCTTTTGTTATGTTGAGGTGCGTGAGTAAGATCACAAGTATAAAACTTATACAACAATCGCCGCAAAATCTTGCCATTAATATTTCATTCACAGATAATGGCCCATTCGGAAATAGTTTGGGGGTGGAGAGGGGGGGGGGGAGAAGTGGGGGGAGGTACGGAGGTGTGAAGGACATTGTGCTCAGCTCATCAAGGCAAAACTTCTGATTTAATGCAATACCTGATATTCTACATTAGTCTTGTGCGGAACAGTGGCAGAAGAATCATCTGGTAAGCACGTTTATTGAACTGTCGGCGTAGAAGATTTCCATTCCAAAGTGAGAGCAGGGTGGATTTTGAAAAAATTTATGTTCGCCCAACTTCTACCTATCAACCTACGATAAAAAGCTAGCTTGCAAGGTAGACATAATTTCGTTAATCACCAAGTCAGATTACCTCTATGAGCAGACTATCAAGAGAATATAGGTCGTTCGAATTTCCCTATTTTCACTCTTCCAGCTCGCCATGGGTTTTTCCTAAAAATGATTTTGGAGGCTTACACTGGCCAAGCAACAGCGCAGATAGTGCACTCGCAACTGAAATATCAGGTCATTCCGAAAGTAATTTCGCTTTTTTTCAAACGGGCGCCGCATCTGATGGAACAAAGGTTTCTAAGAGATCTTGGAAGCATTCGATGCAGCATCTCATTCTCTTTCTAATGGTTATAAAATTGTTGCAAAACAGTCAATGAGCTTTCAGAAAATAACCAAAATCTGCGACCCATGCTTTTTGAGATGGTCAAGTTTCACGATTTTTTAAACCTCTCATATCAATCCTCAGAAGGAGTTTAAGTAACGATTCGATAGAGTAAACCTTATAGAACACAGCGCTACTTTTTTCCTTTTCTCGTAGCTCGCCGTAATTTTTTAAAAAATTTTTAACAGAACCATCGGATTTTGGCAGGCCCACCTCAACCACAGTCGCATCAAACATCATAATTTTTCGAAATTTGAGACTACCAAGATGATACTATGAGTTAGCATCAATTTTACAAAGCAAGTGAGGGTTTACGGGTTCGAAATAGCAAATTTCGAGTAATTCGGGTACAGTTTGGGGCTCGCTAAAAAAATGAGTTAGGATGATTTTATCCCCGAAATCTAAATGAATCGAAAACAAAAAACGCCCATTAGAAAGAAGAGAAAAAGCTGCATACACCCGAGCTGCTCAAGGTTTGATGTTCTATTAGGATTTAGCTGTCCAAGTATGGAAATCGGTAGCTTCAGTTAAAATTCTGTTAAAAATGTATGACAAGCTATAGAAAAGAAAAAAAATTGCGCTGTATTCTATGAGTTTTGCTCTATCGAACCGTCACTTGAACTTCTTCTGAGAATTCATATGAAAGTTTTAAAAAATTGTGAAACTTGACTATCTCAAAAAGCATAGGTCGCAGATTTTGGTTATTTTCTGAAAGCTCATTGATTGTTTTGCAACAATTTTATATTTATAACCATTAGAAAGAGAATGAGATGCTGCATCGAATGCTTCCAAGATCTCTAAGAAACCTTTGTATGTGGCGCCCGTTTGAAAAAAGCGAAATTACTTTCGGAATGACCTAATATTTTCTCCCGAACCAGAACCCGCCAAAGTATTTGACGCACGACTTGCATCGAATGCATGCCATGGAAACTCACCACGCTGGGTTCTCGCGCAAAACCGTGCAGGCCGTAGGTCGTTCGCCAAACAAGGTAGCGAGGTCGGGTTTGGGAACAATCTTAGCAGCAAGTGCGTCGTCCACACTTGGCTTCAGCAAATTCTTAGTAAGGCTGCAAAAGTCACCCATGTGCAATCCATATGTGTCCGAATTCGCCTAGATGTTGCCTTTGACTGACCGGTAACTTCTCCAATAGTGCAAACAGCTGTATTCAAAAATTGTAGTCTTCGGTAGCGTTTCATACTAGAGTTACAGTGTGATTCATAATTACGAATTTCGAACGTTTGGAGAAAAAATCAGAAACAGCTGGTGCTAATAAATTCCTTTTTTCAGAGCTGTAGAGCTTTCTAACGAAGATTCACAGTTGCAGTGACAAAGCCTGCGATACGCGAAAATCGGCATCAGCTAGAACCCGGGCAATTTTGAAACAAAGTTCTTCTTGACTTTAAAAATCTTTCACGAAGTCCCCTTTGACCTTTTTCGACCCCTCCTTCCACTTCTCCTCATTTGTCTTTCTTGCCTATACTGTCGCTCATCGTAGAGTAGTTATAAGGGTGACCCTTATTTCTATTATGTTAGGTCGTCCCAAAAATATTTTCGCTTTTTTTTGAACAAGCGCCACAGTCCGCAGAACAAAGGTTTACAGAAGCTATTGGTAGATTCGATGCATTTTTCATGCTCTTTCAAATGATCATCTCTATAATGCAGAATAAGTAACGAAAAAAAATTGCTATGAACTGCGACCCATGCTTTTCACCAAGGCAGGTTTAGCTATTTTTCTAAATTCTAGTACTGATTCCTCGAAGTGGTCCAAATAACCTGTCAATAGAGCAAACAAAGTATGATAGAATGTAAAACATTTTTTGCCCCTCCCACAGTTTACTCCGAAAATTTTTCAAAATTAATTTACGATGCTTTTGAAATTCATATTTGGTCAACTTAAACCTCATAGACAGCCGGCGAGCGACCAGGTGTTATTCGACGCAGCACTCTCTCCTCTTTAAATACACCAGGGCGTCACCTCTGCTTCGCAGAGGCTCGCATTGGTCCTATATTATTTGCCTTTCTTGTTCTCGCCTAATAATGTCTTTAAAACTCACCGTGCCATGACGACTATCACGAATAAAACGTAAACAGCTACTCATTTCAAAAGCTTTTTTATGAGTGATTTCGCGTGGATGGAACTTTTCGCAGAAGAACAAATGCAAATTCGAATAGGTTGTAAAACTTCTTCCGGCTTGGTAGTCGTCGTAAGGACAAATATTACCTTGAGCTATATCTATTAGGTTGTGTAATAAGTTCGTTCGCATTTTTTGTTTCGATTTTTTCTCAATATCTTACAAAGCATTTGGCATAGTGTTAGTATGCGTTCGGAAGCTCTAAGTTTGCTCTACCAAAATACTATCTATATTCTCAGTTTTTGAAAATTTGGATAAAACATTCCACTACAAACCGAAAAATCTGAAGTGGCAAAAATCCCATTTTCGACATCTTTTTTCTTCCTTAGTTTTCCCGTTATTCTTTGTTGAAATTTATTCAAAAAGCTTGACTACGAAGAAAAACAACTGACAAACAATTTATGCATTTACTGATACTATTTACGATTGCCCATTTCCTTTCACCGACCGTTTAATGCAATTTTTGCAAAACTCGGCCTAGCAAGGCTTTGCCGCAGCGGTGTTCGTTGTCTCGCGTCCGTGGGCTATGTGTCCCTCGAATTCTGGATTTTTGACTATATAAGCCATTCATTCGATAATTTAGCAATCATAGACCAATGTCTGCCAATTTCTAGATTATACGGCTACCACCTTTCTTCAGAGGTGCCTTCAGATGCTTAACGTTGACACCAAAAAGACATAAAAACATACCTGTTTTTGAGCTTACAATATGAATTGTTTTTGAAAGGTTTTAGCACTACAGGTAATCTGCGAGAGCTATAGTATTCTATTTATACATGTCGCAAAATTTTTGGGCTGTTTCTTAAGCGCTCAAACCCATTCAAGGTGCGGCATAACATAGTTGTCGAAAATGGGATTTTTGCCAATTCAGATTTTTCGGATTGTAGTCGACTTTTTTATTCAACTTTTTGAAAACTGGGAATATAATGAGAGTATTTCGGTAGGGTAGACTTAGAGCTTCCGAATGCATACTAACACTATGCCAAATGTCTTGTAAAATACTAAGAAAAAATTGAAACAAAAAATGCGAACGAACTTATTACACAACCTAATATATACAAAAATCGACTCAAAAGCTCAAGTAAAACCACGGCGGATTGAGCATTTACGCAACTTCTTTTTGGCACCGTTTTTGTTATGTAATGAACTTTTAACCAATTTTCGGGCTAAAGTCCATCGCTTGCACATTTGACACATCCACGACTTTGCAAAAAGCTTTGATACGAACCCAATTTGCGGGCCAGAAGCCGAGTGGATCCGCCTGGCGCGCAAATTCTGATGGACCCACCCAACGAATCTGCTGGTGCTTTCGTTTGGTGGAGTATTACGCTGGTAGAATGCGTTATGCAAAATTTGGGCTGAGGACATTGACTGGAACTCGCGCTATGAATTTCGTTACAGACAGACAGACAGACACACACACACACAAAGTCGCGTAAACACCCTTAGCCCGTTACTATAAGTTACCAGTGCGTCACCTCTGCTTCGCAGAGGCTCGCACTGGCTCTACTATCTATGCGCCTTACTCATTCTCGTAAAATCGGGGCACTGGAACTCACCGCGCTATGCCGACTACCACGAATAAAATGTAAACAACCACTCATTTAGAAAGCCTTTTCACGTGAGATCGGTGATTTCGCGTGGATAAAACTTTTCGCAGGAAGGCAAACGCAAATTTAAATAGGTTTATGGATTTGTCATGACTTGGTAGTCGCCATAAAGCTAATGATAACCGTGAGCTACATCTCTGTGCGAAAATCTTCTCAAACGCTTAGCTAGAACCTTGGCAAATTGACCATTTACACAACCAATTCGTTTTGGCGCCGTTTTCGTTATGTAGTAAACTTTCGACCACTTTTCTGGCTAAACTCCATCGCTTGCACATTTCTAACCAAACTCATCCACGACTCTGCAAAAAGTGGTGGTACGGACCGAATTTTGCGGTACAGAAGCCAGGTGGACCCGTTTGGCGCGCAATTTCTGAGGGATCTACTCAACGAATCTACTCGTGCTTTTGCAGGTTGGAGTTTCATGAAGGCACCATGAGCTGTGCGAAATTTGGGCTTAGAATACTGGCTGGAATATGCTCTACGAATTTCGTAACAGACGGACACACACACACACACACACACACACACACACACACACACACACACACACACACACACACACACACACACACACACACACACACACACACACACACACACACACACACACACACACACACACACACACACACACACACACACACACACACACACACACACACACACACACACACACACACACACACACACACACACACACACACACACACACACACACACACACACAAACACGTAAACAACCCTTAGTCCGTTCTCAGACACTGGGACCGGCCGAGCCGCGGACCTTTTCCGGCTGGAATTTCGCAGCGTCCGCGGCTCGGCCGGTGCAATCAATATTCACAGTCTCTGAGCCCATCATTAAGGCCGCGGCTGAGCCGGTAAGCCATATTCAGTCCGCGGCTCGGCCGGTGCAATGATATTGACATGAAATAAGGTCCGCGGCTCGGCCGGATCCCGGCCACAACCACAAATTAAGGCCGCGGACGGGCCGGAAAGGCCTTTTGTGGCGGCGGCTCAGCCGGTCCCAGTGTCTGAGTTATTATAAGGTCTTGATGATACTTTTTGTTCCTAATTCGAGATGTCTTGGAGGATAAAATCGACAAATTTCATGTTTTTTAAGGAACCCCAGGGTGTACCCGACAAATCAAAAATTAGATATTTCGAAACCCGCAACGCTCACTTGTTTCGCAAAAGTAGTGCTGGATCCTAATTTCCTTTGAAAGGATCAAAAAACGAGAATTCAGTGGAGTTTAATGAGTCTGTGGTATAGGACTCCTAAATATCAATGGTGTTGTTCAAAATTCTGTCAAAAAACTATGGAGAGACCTGAAAAAAGATCGAAAGTGCATTGTATCCTGCTTTCTTTGCTCTATCCGCAGGCCACTTGAACTTCTTCGAGGGGTCATTACAAGGATTTAGAAAAATAGTGGGACTTGACCTTGGTAAAAAGCATGGGTTATCGCAGTTTATCGCAATTTTCTGATAGGTCATTGTATCAACTGCTAAATAAAGAGACAAATTAAAAGAGCATGAAAAAATGCATCAAATGCTCCCAAGAGCTTTTGTAAAATTTTGTTCTACGGACTGTGGCGCCTGTTCAAAGAAAGAAATTTTTGGAACGACCTAATATATGAACAAAAAAGTTCACAAAACTTTAGTACTGCGTCATGTCCCACCAACATGTCCAGCCCCTGCCCCCTCCTCGCCTACCCCATCCACCTTCTCGTCAAACCAAACTTGGTTTGTTAGAGGGGATCGAAGCAAAACCTTCACAGAGATAGTTACATAGTAAGAAAGTATGAAAAATTATGTGAGTAGGGTTAATTCCAGTTCAGCTGTAACCCAGCTAGAACGGTTCTAGCTGATTTTAAAAAAAGAAAAGTACGGCTTTCGTTCGCACAAGTTTTTGTAAATTTTTGAGCCTAGTTCGAGTCATCTCACTTGCATGCGCACTTCAAATTTGGGGTCACACATACCTTCGATACATATTATTGTATTACACATATTATTATATATTCGAGCCATGAATTGAGAGTACACAACCGTTACAGAAAAAAACAGAAGCCATCTGGAGCCTGGTTCCGGATGTGATATAATTTTTTCGTGCCAAAGACGAGGTGTGTAAATTCCCAAAATTGATGAAAGCATCTCAGTCAACCTCTTCCTGGCTACGATTGAGCTTCAAAACCATGAGACTGTAGGTCTTCAATAAAAACAAGAAACAGAGCTTGAATCCTACGCAGAAAGTGGTGCACGAAAGTGCTGGTTTATTCCGAAAGAGTGATTTTCATTGCTTGTGACGTTGTCGCTACGTTCAGTCGTGCCTTGACAATCGAAATGATGCCAACTGCTCCACCGACTCTGGTTCTTCTCTTTTGCCCGCCTGCGTCTCACGTGTCGCACACCACCTCGCTACTCCAAGCGCGGGGCTCGGAGCATTCGGCTCCGGTGTCCTTTTCTTCGTTGTCTCGAACCTAATTCTAACAGACAGTAAACTATACTGCTCTTCTTAATCTCTTGGTTCACGCTGACAAAGTCGCAAAATTCCATATTTTAATTTAAACGGGAAATCCTTCAAAAACAGCGTTTTCACAAATTGCTTGCTTATTCTTCACTTTAGTTCTTTTGCGTGTTTTTTTCATTCGATAGATGGTGCTTCGTTCACATGTAAACAACGTCGCAGAGCCTATATCTTCAGTTGTAGTGAAATACTTCATGTAAAGCTTCAAAAAGTGGATTTTTGTTCACAGCTCTTTAATGGAGTTAACAAGCAACCTCATTCGTGCTTGGGGCGTTTGCTCAGAATTTGAGCAGAGCGAGCCGACAACGTTATAAGAAAGAAGATTCGGGAAGGGGTAAAATCGAAACGACTCGTCAAGGACTAGACTGGCCTCGACGTGCATTTCGATAAGTAAAAGCAAATTTTGCGTTTTTATGTCTAATTCTTTTCTTGTTCATGTTCTTCTTGATAATCACCACTTCGAACATACAGCTTCTCCCTAGCGCAAAGTTCCAGTGAGACAAATGTGTAAAAGGATGAATATGCAGTGAAGTTTTTAATTTTTTGCTTTGCTGGTATCGAGCTCTTGTAGCTAAAACGGGAGAGGGTTTGTGCAATGTTAAACACAGTCTTTTCGTGTGATTATGCTTGCCTGGAAAAAACGATTGCTCAACGTTGCTATTTTTTGTATCACACACTCTTAGAAACTTGTACAAAAACAGCTTGTTGCATAAGTTCTATTCGTTTCTTGTTGCCCTGTAAAGCAGCTGTTTTAAGAAATTTTCGCATCTGAAGGCAGTGTCCGGGTAAATTAACATTTTGAAATTTTGTGCATAGCCGGGCCTACTCGCCATGCTGGATAACCTGATCTACACTAGAGAACGCGAAAACAACGAAAAAAGCAAGATCGCTCCGGAAGCTGGAATTCACAGTGGCAAGACCTCGCTGTCCGACTTCCGTCCTGCATTAGAGCCCTTTTTTGCGGAAAGTCTTTACAATACGCCGTCCAGCTCAGGCCCTTGTAGTGGGCACGAAGGTGTAATGAGCTAGCATTTGCACAAATTCACTTTCATGTAGAAATTGTCTTGCATGTATGGGGTTGTTTCGAAAGTTTTACCTGTTTTTGAACTTTGAATTTGATTCACCGTAACTCTTCTCAGAGATAATCTTTGCAATTGCTATAAACTGTATTACAATCTGCAAGTCTTTGGCTATTTTGCGCACTCTGCGATTATTGCAGTGACAGTGGAGGAAAATTTATAGGCGAAAAAGGAACATCTTTTTGTAGAAACCTTCAGTTTGCAAAAGCATAACTTGATTTGGGATATGTGAGTTGCACAAGCACTGCTCACAGTGTAGCCCATAGTCGACTGAGCAGTACCGCTAACTTTGGATTTCATCAAACCCTTTCATAAAAATTTTATGCTGAAAAATTCGAAAGTACCCCTTATTTCGCTTTTTCTGAGGCGGCAAAAAATGCAATTTTTTGACATTTTTGATTTTGTTCGCCGTTGACAAACCAGGAAATCTTTTTATTCTTCTAGTAGCAGTTGTTCCCGCTCTAATCTTACTACATAGAGTAAAAGTTCCGCGATTGCAATATGTTTATGATTTTTATGCGAGTTGATGGGAAAGGCGGGTTATATTTGAGCTAAAAATTTGTGGGTTCAAAATTTTTGTGAGATCATATCCCGATGAGCTTTTCGTAGCACAAGTCTGCAACAAACGTTATGTATGTTTTGAAGGAATTCTTTTTTTTGCTGTAGATTTCAGGGCGACAGAGCAGAGACGAACATTTTCACTTTTGTTTCGCTCTTTTCAAAGTACGCAACAGCGAACAAAGATCATGAAAAGGAAAATGTGCCTGAAAAACTAGAAGAAAAGAGCTCTTGAATAATATAAGCGCAGTTTACGAAAATTGGTTTCTTCCTCCAAAATCGGCAGTTCAAAGAAAGGTATCGAAAATGGGTAGAACTTTCGAAACAACCCAATAAAATTTGTTATTAAGAATTGATTAATCCTGTAAATGTTCTACAAGCAATAATTTTCTTGTGAGACGACCGGTGAATCCGGTGTTGATGCTAGAGTAGAAGCAAGGTCCTTGCGTTCAAAATTTCGTAGTACGATGATAGTTGTGTATGCGTTTACTAAGACTGGTCAAAAGTGTTGTTTGTTTTATTGAGGGTTTTTATTTGGTCAAACATAGCCCTCGGCAGGGAAGACCTTCAGGACTAATCTCATTGTTATTTGTACAATAATTTTCGAAAGTTTCCTATCTAAGGATGGCTACTTGATCCTGCATATCGGCTCCTATGAGGAAGCATCGCCATGATTTGAAGGAGAGGCTCGAAGAAAATATTGTGAATTTTTTGAATTACAAAATCTTTTTTTGTAGCTATTCGGCGAAGCTCAGCAGATTTCTGATAGTCAAAAAGTTGCGTAATCGAAAAAATCTATGATCATCAAAGAAAGTTATTTTTGAAAGAAGTTACAATTTTCTGAAATTGAAAGCTCCCAATCGGGCAGAATTAATGTAACAATTACTCTGTGCTTACGTCCTCAGACAAATCACCGGAACTTCCGCAGGACAAGCCAAATTTGCCGAATTTCCGCAAGACTTTGTTTACTATTGCAAAAATGAAAACGTTGAAAATCGGAACCTCCGCAGGATTTTTATGTCAAACTGGTTGAAAATTGAAACTTCCGCAGAACCTTCTTCATAATCCTGCGGGAATTCCGAAAAATACCAGAAGTTTCGCAGCACTTTGGCCTGCCAGAGTTCCGCAGGACTTTGGTGTGTTGTCTCTTGATGTTGCCTCGCCAACAACTAATGTGCATGATTGAACATGTCAGCCGTAGTGTAGAGGATAGTAGTAGGCCTCACAGTCAATAGAGTGAGGTACAAATCTCGCTTCGGTGTTCTCTTTTGCTGCTGTGGTTGGCATTCTTCGGGACTTCCGCAGGACCTCATTTCGAAACTTCCGCAGCAGTTTACGGAACTTACGCAGGTGACGCGGCGAAACTTCCGCACGCGCTCTGCGGAAGTTTCGCTCATTTGTCTGAGTCATTATAGGACGTCGGAAGTGAGTTTCAAAGCTCGAAATTGTGCTAACTCTAAGATGAGGTGGCGTGGCTGCAAATTGCCACAAATAGGATTCAGGCGCCTAAAATAACTTGCTTTAGTGCAAATAACTAGTGTCTCAAAATCCTCAAAAGGATGTTTTTGAAGAGCACTACAAAGGCATTTTGCATTCGAGAAGAGTTAGCTCAACTTTGCTGCTGCATGGGTTGATTGAGAAATATGTCAGACTTTATACTGTTTATCGTACACGGATCACCTATCGCGCTCTCATGATTTTTATTTAAATAGAATACGTATCTCAGTAATTCACCGAAAGTCTGTCCCGTGTAAGGCCAAGCATCATTGTATTACCTGTTACGCACTTGCTTGTGGCTGAATTTCGCCAAAATACGCGCTTTACAATTCGAATAAAGAAAGCCCGAATCTGTGAACTTTCAACATATCGAAAACCATAGATGACGGAATAGTTTGATAGCAATTCTACGGGTTTCAAATATCAGGTTGGTACGAATATTCACTATTCACCTTTCCTAGAAATGCACACCTACTTGCCTTCTAAGCCGATTTGCTCGTCTTTATATCTGTCCAAAAGGTATGTCATATTCTTGACGATGTAGTACCGGTTTTCTCTTGTGCATACATGGCATATAGATAGAAGCCGTAGAATTTTACTAACACTTTGATATTTGTGTGTTTGGTAGTAAGAAATCTGAAACTTGCAATGAAAATTGGCACATAACAGGTTTCACACTGCTTTCCCTTACTGCCGTTTCAAACCGGAGCTTTTCGCTTTGTCAAACTTACGACCGAGCTTGAGAGAAACTCAAGACCTGTCTCTGGAAGTTTTCCAGAGGGGATAATCGAAGGCGCTAATTACCAAAAAACAATCTATATCAGTTTTTTGTGTTAGACGGTAAGGTTATGATAATCATCCTGAACAAACCAACATCATGGACTTCCATGCAAAAGCAATCCTTCGTGGAAAACTCAGTGATTGCGATTTTTGTGAACAGCGGGTAGATAATCGCCAAAAGCAAAGTTTCCGGCTTTCTTTTCCCGTTAGATTTTCCATATTACTTCTTCTGTCGAACGGTCTCTATCGTAAATCGTTATTTACATCTGCGCCTGCGTATTTACAAATGCACATGTCTACAGCAGGTGCATGTAAAAAACCGAGTTTACAGCAGCCCGATAAACCACCATGCGATTCATCTCAGCGAGCTGAGCCCTCATGTGCTTTCGGTACAAAGGTACCGAAAGCACATGAGGGCTTTCGGTCATTGTCATAAGTGTAGCAAGATTCAAATTGGAGACACCAGCGAAATCTGGGACTTCCGCAAAATCGCGAATCTGCCGAGTTCGGTGAAAATTGATATCTAGTTCGAATTCAGTACACTTGCTGCACGCTATTTTAAGAACATTCTTTACAGCTTTTGATGTATTTTTCTGGAGAGAATCTTGTGGTGAACGCCGTTGGAATTTCTCAAATTTTGAAGCGTTGCCCAGTGATAGAGAGTTGAGTTGCGATAGAGAAGATTGAAATCATATACGGTCAGCTGGCGATATTCTATGCTCCACCGCAGACGCAATTGAAATAGCATGTATTTTCAAATACATTATCGAAAATTTCGCAGTATATTCATCAAACTTCTTGAAAATGCTCTCAAAGATCTTCGTCAGAGTTGAGCTTTACTCCATCCAATGGTTTTTGGTGCTTGTAAAAAGCCGTCTTCACCTTACTTTATTCTTACAAGAGAAGCTTGTTGAGTCGGAGTGGCCTTTTGGACGGGACCTGTACCTCTGAAAAGCATCAGACGATGATTCCAAACCTAATTTCAAGCAAATCAAAAGTTGAAAAAGAGAATTTGGAAGCAAAAGTTAATGCAGAGTTTAGGTGAAATTAATTGTGTCAATTTTTCTAGCGCTCAGGTAAATGATTAAGTCTGAGCATATTAGGTGAATGTATTCATTGCATGTACGGCTCTGATGCTTGACGCTGGACCACTTGAGCAAATTTGGGCGATTTTGCTTTAGTTTTGCGTTCATTTTTTGACCTGAAAAACGTCCATAACTCAGCGTCCAGAGACGCTTGGCAGATGTTGGAGGCAGATTTGGAATCACTGTGCAATACTCGCCGAAGCAGTATGGGTCTCGTCTGAAAAGCCCACTTCGACTGAACACACCTCCTTTGTATTTACATGTGCGCAGTAGCACTATGCTAGGATTTTGTACAGATTTTTAGATCCGTCCGATTGAAGTAGAAAGACACATCAGTTCAGACGTTGTCTTTTCACCTTTGCCCTAAACATCAAGTATCTGTCACAATGAGAATGTGTCATATTTTTTTGAGCTGTTCAGCAGAACAACATAGAGTCCGGCCAGTGGCGTACCCACGATTTCCGCTCGTGGGGGAGGGCCAGATGAAAGTTTTTGAATGAAGGTGCGTGGCGTTAGCCACGCA
The DNA here is from genome assembly GCA_958299035.1 of Cylicocyclus nassatus. Taxonomy (NCBI): domain Eukaryota; kingdom Metazoa; phylum Nematoda; class Chromadorea; order Rhabditida; family Strongylidae; genus Cylicocyclus; species Cylicocyclus nassatus. The sequence goes on along the minus strand of CATQJL010000316.1, from coordinate 49,605,299 downwards.
TTCCGAAAAAGTTTTTGGGATGCTTTTTAAAATTGCGGGCCTTTATCTCCGAAATCTCAAAAAAGGGGTCGTTGCGGGAGCCACGCCCCGAAAAGATTTTTTACAAGACTGATTTGAATTTTTGAATTTTTCTTAAATTACCAAATTTTCGCAAGTAAAAACAAGTCGCTTGCTCATTTTTATAACATACCGTTAAGAAATCCATAGAGCGAGTTTTAACCAAAGTTGCGAAACCAAATTTTGCATAACACATGCTCCTAGCATATTGATTGATTACGCAGGGTTTCGTGCGCGTGAGACAAATGCACTTTTTTGTGCTTGAAGAACTGACGTAACCTTTGATTTAACTGGCGTGGCGGCTGGGAGGCGTTGTGACCTAATTCAGACCGCTCGCGCCCGCTGCATCACTCTCGCGCGCGTGCTCTCTGGTCATTATCTAGCCTTAATTAGGTCAAAGCGCCGACTTCTAGCCGCCAAGCCAGTTGAATCAAAGGGTGCTTTTTTTGTTCAACTTTTGAATGCACCTTGAAAGGTATTGCTGTTCTTGAACTTATTACTGAACGCTTGCTTCAACCAACGACAGTGAGCAAATGAACAAACTGCTGACGTTGAATGCTTTTGTCTATATTAGTATGCAATATTGTTATATTTTACAGACATGTGCATATGTCCTTTATGATAAATAGAATACTTTCTTATGTATAAAGTATGAGTATTTGGAGATTACCGAAGCCATTTGATTTTTCTTTGACAGAAGATTGATAGAAAGTCGCAAATATCCTTCAGCAGCTGTCCCAGCTTATACTCAAATGTTTTATTGTAACGTGTAACTATAGAAGAACACGATCGAATAGAAATTTCACCATTTACTTCATCCTTCGAGCATGTCTTCCAGTCCTACCACGCTTATACCTGAGGGTATTGCCAAAAGGGGCGCTTGTCCCAGGAGCTCGTCTCTTCGTCAACTGAACATTTCTAAACTTATACCTTGTAGTTCTGAACGGATTAGAAGTGGCGTTTTTCCCGGAGTTTCTCCTGGTAATCATCCCCGTATTTCTTTCAGAAAGGTTACTTGCACTCATCCTAGAAAGATTTCTCCTAGCAAAATTATTGGTATTCGTTCTTTGCATAATTCCTTCAGATTTCCCTTTACTCGTTCCAATCGGATTGGTGCGGGTGAGACCATTTTTGGCGGCATTCACGGGATTCATCCGCTTGGCAGTTCCTCCATAAGTAGGCCTCCTATTTATCCCAAAAGGATTGGCTCGTGGGGCAATCCCAGCATTCTTGTTAATCCGATTACTTTTCCCGTAAGTAAGCCTCGTGATGGGGCTCGTTCCTGAGCGATGCCTTCCAAAACCTTGCCTTCCCAAAGTACCTCCGGGAATCAGATTGCTGCTCATTCTATTGCTACTCCGTCTTGGAGGATGCTTTGTATTTTCAAAATGATTTCTTCTCCCACTCCCAGAATTCAGATTGCTACTCAGCCCATTGCTACTCCGTCCTGGAATACGCTTTGTATTCGTCCCAAAATGGCTTCTTCTCCCACTCCCGGAATTCAGATTGCTACTCCGTCCTGGGCGATGCTTTGTATTCCCAAAAGCATTTCTCCTCCCACCCCCGAAACTTAGATTGCTACTCATTCTATTGCTACTCCGTCCTGGAATACGCTTTGTATTCGTCCCAAAATGGCTTCTTCTCCCACCCCCAGAATTTAGATTGCTACTCAGCTTATTGCTACTCCGTCCTGGAGGATGCTTTGTATTTGCAAAATGATTTCTTCTCCCACTCCCAGAATTCAGATTGCTACTCATTCTATTGCTACTCCGTCCTGGAATACGCTTTGTATTCGCAAAATGGCTTCTTCTCCCACCCCCAGAATTTAGATTGCTACTCAGCTTATTGCTACTCCGTCCTGGGGTACGCTTTGTATTCGTTGTAAAGAAATTTTTTCTCCCACCCCCGAAACTCAGATTTCTACTCAGTTTATTGCTACCCCATCCTGAGCCATGCTTTGTATTCGTCCTAAAAGTATTTCTTCCCCAAGCTTTTGAATAATTTGAAAACCTATTTTTTTTCGTGGTTCTCCTTCTGTTAGGCCCCTTCTCAAATTTTCTTCTATTGTCATTATACAAACTAACATCTTTTGTGGCGAACTTATTCTTTGTAGCTCTACTATTGCTGCCTCTTCTTGGTGGCATTCCTCCTACTAGGACATCATTTTGTGTTCTTCTCCCAAATGGAGCTGATGTTGATGGTTTCCGCGGCCTTTTTTTTGATAGTCGTGTCTGTGCTTTGCCCGATTTTTTCATTGGTGAACCTCTCTTTGGCGCCATTCCCGTTTGCTTCCTTGATGGAATTATTCCCTTTGATGACATTTTCTTTGACGCCATCCTTGATTGGTTTTCTCCAAACCCTTTCGGGACGGATGGTTTTTGTTTCCATGGTATTTTCTTTCTTTGACTTTCTTTCTTTTGTCGACTTTTTCCCGGTAGTCTTGCTTTTGATAGCTTTCCTGATGGGGGCTTTTTTGGTGTTCTTCTTTTCTGATAAAACCGTTGGTATTCGTTCCGTGGTCTCCTCTTTGACAAACTATGATAAGATGACATTCCTCCTGGCGGCCCTCCTTGCGGTTCTCCTCCCGTTAGCTCTCCTTGCGGTTCTTCTCCCGTTGGTTCTTCTTGTAGTTGCATTTCACCTGATGGCTTTCCTCCGAGAAACCCTCTTAGCTCGGCTATTGGTAGCCTTAATCTGAGTATAACTTCAATAGTTAATGCGGATTTTTCTGGTACTCCTATCCCTGGTGGTTCTTGTTCTGTTGCCTCTCGTCCTTCGAGTTCTCCTTCCGCTGGCTTTTTATCTTGTGGTGGTTCTTCTTCCTGTGGCATTGGTTCTCCTGGTGACCCTCCCTCTGGTGGTTCTCCTGGTGATCCTCCCTCTGGTGGTTCTTCTTCTTGTGGTGGCCCTTCTTCTGGTGATTTGTCTTCCTGTAGCTTTTCTTCTGATGGTCCTTTCCCTGGTGGCTCTCCTGGTGATCCTCCCTCTGGTGGTTCTTCTTCTTGTGGTGGCCCTTCTTCTGGTGATTCTTCTTCCTGTAGCTTTTCTTCTGATGGTCCTTTCCCTGGTGGTTCTCCTGGTGATCCTTCCTCTGGTGGTTCTTCTTCTAGTGGGCCTTGTTCGAATGCTATCTTGAAATATGATTTAGCTGCACTTCTTCTTGCGTACCTGTGAGCGGCTTTTCCTCCTTTTTCTCTTCTACTAATGTCTCTTTTTCTTCTTTCACTTCTGCTACTTATATCTCTTTTTTTCACCTCTTTTAATAACATTTCTTCTTGCAGTTCCCCTAATGCCTCTTCCTCTTGTCTGATTTTTTCTGGTGGAACTTCAAATGTTATATTCCTTGGTGGCATTACTTGTAAAGACGGCATTCCACGCTTGGATGAGTGCCTTTGCGAACCTCGTCCATCTTCAACTGCGGAAAATTTGATTGGGTCTAAATTTATAAAAATATGCAAAACAGCAATCGGAAGACATTAATAGAAGATTAACAGACGATCAGGTGGAAGAATGACTGGAGACACTGGTGGCATCATGGAGTGCCATGCTGTTGTGCAGACGAAGTAGATAAGCAGCGCAAATACGAGCATATCTACCCTGAAATATTGGCACAATAATTTGGGAGTTGGAAGTATGCATGGGTCCGAATCGAATAGAAATTCGATCATTTGAATAAAAAATTTGAGTATATTCGCATTCGAAATCCGATGTTTGGAGTTTTTTCATTTTCAATAAAATTCCAAACTGAACAATTGAGAAAACGGGGTTTCGAATAGATTTAATTCGAAGCTCCGTTTTTGTTTTACTCGAATGTTTCATTTGAATTCGTATCCGAACGAACTGCGTACTCAGAGCATTCGAGTTTGTTGCAGAGCCAACTAATGAGTGTCAAGCTCGCTTTGTCTGCGTTTTTTGTCCGCAAATCTCGGTAATGCATCTTTCTGCAGCCGTGAGGACCTTTTAATTGTAGAAAAATCGCATTCCTCAGACTGCTTGCGACAGTAAAAAAATACATGTAGATTTTAATTGATGCTTTTTCGATCAGTGAGATAGTTGGCACTGCTGTTGGCACCGAATCAGCAGAAAACAGTTATCAATTCAAGCTCATGCTCCGAGTTCACATACTGCAAAGGTGTTGGCAGGCCGGTCCCTCTTCCTTTGCATTGTTCATGCTTGTGGTACGCAAATGTCCATACAAGTAGGTACTCTTGCTTGTAAAACTCATGTTGCACAACTGCATCTATTCTTTACCTTACAGATTTCTCGCGAATTGGTATATTTCGAGAAAAGGACATCGCAGCTGTAATGCAGGATTAAACAGTTGCTGAATTCTGCACTTATGTCACTTGCAATACAATTTCGTTTGATAGATAATGGGAAGTAAAATATGACGTTTTGCTGATGTATAGACTAGTTGCCAACCGACCAACTTCATCGATTTTTGGAAAAAGCTATGGGGCTGGGAGTTGGTACAGGGGTAAGTAAGGGTGCTGATCAAGAAAATCTATTTCATCGATTTTTGGAAAATCTTGAGCTAGGAGTTGGTATAAGGGATATGAGGGTGCTGAGTATGAATGGGTCGGCTTTAGCCGAATTCATCAGCAAGTTTCAGATCTGGTTGTCTTAGTTATTTGATAAATCATTCGAATATTTATTCGAAATTCGACTTCCAATGTTCGAATATAATCGATATTCATTCATTCGATATTTTTGAATTTCCGGTTTCATTCGCAATTCATTCATTCGAGAATTTCTAAATGTTGAATCTATTCGATATTCGTTTATTCGATTTTTTTTATTTCCGAATTTATTCGATGTTCATTCATTTGAGAGAATTCGAATTTACCCAAGTATAGTTGGAAGGAAAGACTTAAGGTTGACTCTATAACTGTAATCAATGAACTCTTATTCTGATTTTGTATACATCAAAATGAAAGAAACGCAAGTTGCTTTTTTTTCAGTATTCAGCATTTTCAAGGTGAAGTTAGTGCAATCTGGGGACGAGTGGCGTAGTGATATGAGGCGCCGCTATGATCAGATCGGACACAGGTTCGATCCCCGCCCCTAAGCCAGCCAAGCCCTCTACCCCCCGGGGCCGGTAAATTGGTACCAGAGCAATCTGGGAGGATAAAAGCACTGACTTGGAAACGGCTGGCCCCGCAAGTCACTGTAATAAGCTCGCACGCATTCAAATGCCTCTTCGACTATAAAGTTAGTGTGTGCGTTCCGCGCATGCCCTCAGAGGGTACTGAAGACGCCGAATCCTTTATCCTTTATCCTTCAGTGCAATCTTAGTAATGAGAAACTTTGCCACCGATTTCCATACTTTTGAAACTGTTAATCTGGTGCCAAGATAACTAATTAGCGCTTTCTGGGCAGCCGACGTGTAAATAAAAAATGCGTGAAGTATCAAGAGAAATTATTCAAGCGAAAACCCGCAAAATTCCGATGCGATCATCATATATCAGGTTGGCTCGAAAATTCTCGGACATTTTCAGACTAGATCTGCTATCTCGAAATCTAACGCACGTACGTCTGATAGAGATATCATTCGATAGGGCAAAGTAAGCTCTACAAGATAATATACAAAAGTTCGCACCAGCTCGGACAAAACGTAAGTTTGCATCCAGAATCTGGAGGCTCGAAAAATCGGGAAATTCATATTTTCGTTCAAAAAAATCCTACGGATCTCCAACTTGTTCACTCAGATTACACGCCACATCAAACACTTATATACCGTTGCTGTATTTCTTCCTCATCTAGAAATCGAAACAACTAAAATTTTCATGCTTATATAAAAACAAAGCTGTGCTGTTTTCACCCACGTAATTGTATAGTGCAAGCCCTTAGAAGTGTAACCGTAAATTTCTAGCTTTCCGCATACTCTAGTTTTCAAAAAACATTGATTTTAGCATGGAACACCCGAGTGAGGAGAGCTTAATTCAATAATTTTTGGAAACTAGGGCCTGTAGAAAGCGAAAATTTACGGTCACACTTTTAAGGGCTTGTGCTGTACAATTACGTGGATGGAAACACAGCACAGCTTCATTTTTATATAGACATAAAAATGTTTTCTCCATTCTAGAGGAGAAAAAAAAATACAGGAACGGTACGTATGAGTGATCGATGTGGTGTACAATTTGTGCAAGCATGTTGGGGATTCGTAGGATTTTTTAACAAAGATATGAATTTTTCCCAGTCTTTCGAGCTTTCAGTACGATTCAGATTCTGAATGAAAACTTACGTTTGGCCCGAGCTGGTGCGAACTTTTGCATACCAACTTGCTTTGCCCTATCGAATGGTCTCTATCGAACGTAAATGCAATAGATTTCGAGTAGCAGATTCAGTCTGAAAATGTTCGAGAACTTCGCGCCAGCCTTATACCAAACTCGTAGTGAAATACAGTAGATTTCCTGCATAATACAGGGTGTCCCAAAAGTAAGTACACACTTTTCAATCGTTAATATCTTCCTTCCCATTGTGTCTTTTTCCGCCAGCTAAGTATATTTCTAAAGAGGAGGCTTCAACTTAGATTCAGAGTATCGAGCGAATCACCGATTGCTCTTCATTACTGTAGGATTACTGTAGGAACTTCGAAAAGGATTTTAAGCCATTCGAAGTCATATTTTGCCTCGGAACAAAACCAGACAAGCCAAAAACTTTCATACTATGGTGGTGGAAGCCGCTAATTTCGAATATGAAATTTCCACTTTACTGTGATGCTTCTTTCCAAAGTTATCACATGTAAGCCATGATAACCGAATTCCCGGTATTTGTCAGAAATGTGATTACAGCGTCAAAAAAGCTGAAAACACTCGTAAAAAGTTGTGTAGTGGAATCAGTGGGCGCGAAAATCCTAGTACACGATCTTTCAGATATTTTGAAGATAAATTTGTCAGATAGCATATTTCACGATGGTTCCACATGCTGGAAGTTCTTACCGTAATCCTACAGCAACGAAGAGCGATCGGTGATTCGCTCGATACCTTAAATCTAAGTTGAAGTCTCCTCTACGGAATGGTGTTTGACTCACAAAAAAAAACATTGGGAAGAGAGATATTGACGATTGAAAAGTGTGTACTTACTTTTGGGACACCCTGTACAGCCGACGTGTAAATGAAAAAGTATTCAGCAATTTCAAGTAAAGTTAGTGCAATCTTAATGCTGCCCTGCAGAGCGACAACGGTTGTGCGTCGAAATACCGTTGCGAGTTTCCGCGCGACTTTCTAGTATTTTCTTTCCTTATTCTTTACTTTTAAGTAGCTGGTTGCTGATGAAGGAGAAAAAGACAAGTTGAAAAGTATTTTCTGTTTTCTGATGATTGTATTAGCGCTTATTCTCTAGTAATCTACGTGGAAGTCAGGTCGCGTCAGCGTGTGCATCCTCTGTCATTTCTGCTTGTTTCCTTTTGTGAAGTATTTCTTCAAACCCTATGAGCTGTGCAGCAACTTTGGCTTCCTTTCAGAGAAAGATAGCATCTTATCGTCTAGTTCGTGTGATAAAGACGATAAGTTATATGTAAAAGCCTACTAGCTTTTAAAGAAATGCTTCACAAGAAGGAAGAGGCAACAGGTGACAAAAGTATACACATCAAACTGACGCGAAGAGGGATAAAGAGCCAAAAATACATATAAAACTGACGAATACTTTCACTTAGATACTGAGAATAAGCAATGAATTAACAAGGAAAACACCACAGAACACTACTGAAATTCGTAACGGCTTTATCGACGCACAACCGTTGTCGCGTCTGCAGTGACACAATATTGAGCAGAAAATCTACTCGACTGTACATCAATGCAACTGCTGAAGTTGAGCTAAAAGTACGGAAATGCTGCTCCGAGTTTATTGTTCGTGCTAAATACGACACCGATGACTGGGACACACAGGACAAACATACTACGGTTTTCACTTCTAAGCTTTGTGAAGCGCATTTGTTCATGCGAAACTAGCGCACGATTGTGTTTTTCACTTTCGGGCATCAGTATCTCTCAATTCACAGACATAAAATATAGTGAGTGCTTGGGTGTGTTTACTTGACCAAGAAGGAGGTTTGTATTTTTCTAGGCTTATTTTCAATTTTTGAATCACTCAGAGTTCCAAGTTCTTTATTCAAATTGCATACATTATAATGTATTATTCCTGGATATCTAGTCATGTTGTAAATGTTAGTTTGTCCTATTGAAGAATGTCCGTAAGCCTTTTTACATTCATACTGCGGTTACAGCAAAAAAAGACGCTCATTTTTGCACCTTACAAGAGTGTTTCAAAACAGTATATAGAACGTACGATCTTTAAAAGCTTTTTTGTAAAGAAGCTAGCTGTCTTTTTTCAAACGCCTTTTGTAGAGCCGCTTCATTAGATTTGCAGTAAAGAACGAACCATCTTCGCTCTTCATCACTGTAAGATTACGATTGGAATTCTGAACAAAGTTTGCAGCTATATAGGACGCTATTTCTTCTCAGAAAGTAACTAAGCGACGTGAAAACTTTTACACTAGGTTAATCAAAGCCGATGATACTAAGTGATTCATGGTTTTCTGCATTGCTCTCAAAAGTATTACCATTTGAACCACGATAGCTGTTTAGAGCTTTGTAAAGGCGTGACTACACTGTTTGAAAGGCTTCAGGAACTCGTAAAAAGCTGAGTAATGAAATCAGCGCGCATGACTATTTCAAATTTTAGAGTTTTTTCAATCCGGCTATCTACACTAACCTGTGAGCAGAAAATCCCTCCCGTTCCACAGTAATGAAAAAACCAATGTTTTGCTTCATTTTATAAAACTAAGGTGAAGCAAGCTCCACGATACGCTTTTCGAAGAAAGGCGAACACTTTTTTTATAAAAAAATTTATATAAACAAAATCAATCGTTCGATGTACTTTTTCTAAACCCTAAAAATGGAAAATGTATCTCCCTGTATAGCCGTCTGGTTAGAAGAGCTGTTTATCTTGAAATTACCGAGGAGCGCTTGTATGGGCGTTTCTCATTAGTTTGTGGATTAAGTTTTGCAACTAGTTCCGTCCCTTTCGGTTTGTGATATTTTTGTGCTTTGATATTGTGCACATTAAATGCAGGAAAGTACTACAAAACACAAACAGCTCACTTTTTGATCACAAAATTAATGAATAAAAATTTCAAGCATTTTTCGAAAATTGTTTTTTGGGGTTTTAAGCGAAAGGGAAGCCGTTCGCGAGTTTGACCACACACAATGATCCAAAGTTACAGTTACTTGTTATAGAGGTTGAATTACCCAGTTCAATAAAAAACAAATGAGCTCGAAGACAAGTCGAAATCTGCTTCCCCCACCCCCCGCCCTGCCCTCGAAGTTCAACAAGTTGCTGTGCGCAAGGCGCTCGGAGAAGACTAAGGGGTCGAAATTTCGTATTTAATTCGTTGACACCTTGCGTACTGGGGTCATTTGACCTTTAAACGATTCTTGTGATCATTTGAAGTAACACCGCTTTCCGCTTTCGTAAAGCCTCATTCCGTATCGTATTCTTACGAAAAAGCTCTATCATGCTAAATTAGTAATGTTTTGGATGAGCATGGATAAGCCCCTGGGCAAAGTTTAAAACGGTGATGATGTAAAGCTTTTCTGCCGTAACCTACATACAAGACATATTCATTGAGAGAGAAGTCACCAAGAAAATTACTAAACTTTTTTTCACGAACTTACAGCAGCTTTTATTAAAAGCAGACGGGTTTTACGCTTACAGTTTCGGTTTTTGAGTTTTTAACGAAGATGCGATTAAAAGTGCATTTCTACAAGCGACATTTTTCAGGAATTTTTTGTTCCTGCACTCAAATGCGAGATCAAAGCTTGTCACTGTACGTGTGGACTACCGCTGCATTAGAATTTTTCGCTTTTTGGGGCTAGCTAGCTGCAAACTATTACTAGGCTTAGGCATGGGCATAGTTTTAAGCTTAGATTCCATCTTAATTTGAGCTTAATTTATATATTCATATTTACGCTCAGGCTTGAGCTTGAGCTGGGCTTACTCGGAAGTAAAAGTGCTTATCACACTCAGATAATCGCGGGGGGCAGGCGGTCCGCAAACTCGCGTTTTCTTGCAGGCGGTCAGCAGAATTTTGGGGCGTGTCCAAACCTTCAGCGAGCGGCACCTCCTTTACTGTCGAATGTCCTGCTAGCGGGGCAGAATACAGAGTTTTCTGCGGTCGCTCGTCAAATAATCTTTTCCAGCGAGTGCTGGCCAAACTTTCAGCAGGAGCTCGGACTCCTGAGCAGTTTCGGGACGTCGAGCAGATGTGAGACTCTATGCTGCAGAGGTGTCATCGATGGTTTAATTACTCAAGTTTGAGGTACTTTCTCTGAGCGGAAAGTACCTGAGGGCTGTGCGGTCATCCACATAGACCGCGCGGCCCTCATTAATTTCGCATACTCTCGCGGAAGGTCCACGTGAATGCGGCCACTGCGCCGCAACTAATCCATAGAAGAACCGCGATAGTTCTTCGTTCGAGCGTTCGTCTAAAAATTGGCCAACATTCCTCCAAATTTTTGCAAGCGGGCCGCAAGAAATCAGCGAACTATTTATCGGTGTCCGCTTGCTCAAAATTCGCATGGCCGCCCATCCCCCGCGATTATCTGAACAAAGGGAGAAAGAGCTGCATTAAATGTTACTCGCTGTACTGCTATTACTGTTGCTCGTCGACACTGTGAGTTTGACCCATATCTGCAATGGGAGGAGCAGAGTCCCCTCCTCTCAGACAATTGCCGGGGGCGGGCGGGCACCGGAGAATAGATGGCTGATTTCTCGCATCCCGCTCGCGGATTTTTTGGAAAGCAGTCAGGACTTTTCGGAAGACCTGCTAAGTTCTCGATTCCTCAGAGATTCAGCAATGTATCCGCAAAAGATAAGAGCGAAAAAAATTCAACAGGCGGTCTCTCAAAAACTCGCTGACATTTTCCTGGAATTTGCGAGCGGAATGCGAATTTTCAGCAACGCGTATTTTCCGGCGCCCGCCTGCCCACGGCGATTGTCTGAGCAGGTGAAGGGGGTTTTAGCTATTTCTGTCCTAGAAAAGTGAAGGAGGTATAGTCGTCCTCACTCCACTGGTCGGTCGGTGGTCGAATTTAATTCGAACAGGAGCAGGCCGGCCGCGGCAGAGCGCGGCAGACCGCCCCTAAGCCAACCGCTTCCATATGAGCTTTCATCTTATGTTCTTCGTGTTTCTTTGCTATCTTTCATATAACGGCAATGTTCTTAAGCAGATTTTTAGATTTCGTACCGCTAACTATTGTTTTGTGCAGTTGTACCCGTTTGTTTTACATTTTTCCAGGTGAACCGGGAAGAAGGAGTGATTGGAGATTTTTGAATAAGAAATCTCTTTTCCGGTAGGTGACATATACGCAAATATGATTTGATAAACTGTGTGAAGTTTTTCGTTAGAATGTGTACTCTAAACTTTTTTTGCGATAGGGCTGAAATGTTCTCGAAAAGTGTTTGTTTCATAGCGGTACAAAATCTGAAAATCTGATCAAGAACATTGCCGCAATACGAGAGATAGCAAAAAAACACAAATAAAATGAGAAAAGTGGTGTACCACAAGGAAGCATACTGTCTCCACTTCTCTTTCTCACTTACATAGCAGAACTCCCAACAGTTCTCAAGACTCATCCAGATATCAAAGTACAAATTTTTGCAGATGATATAAAATTATATTTCTGCTATGAAGAGGAGAGACAAGATGTGGCCTATGAAGCGATATCTAATTCAATACAAAAAATGATCATTTGGTCGCAAGAGTGGCATTTACCGGTTAATGCACTCAAAACTAAAGTTTTGCATCTTGGCAATCTCCAGCAGCGCACTTATCTATGTGATGGTGTTGAACTTGAGCTCTGCAGTTTGACTAAGTACCTTGGAGTCTTCATTGATGATCGGCTCAAGTTCACCACTCATTATGACTCTATAGCGAAGAAAGCTCTGTCAATTCTCTTTATTATCTTGAGGAGCATTCATAGTAATGACCCCTCCCTCCTAGTCCGGCTGTACAAGACTTATATCTTGCCTCACCTAGAATATGCATCTCCTGTATGGAATCCCCATCTGAAAAAGAACATTGAGAAGCTAGAAAGAGTGCAAAGAATTTTTACCAGAATAGTATTCTATAGATGTTATCCAAAACTTGACTACCCTCAGTCGTTACCTACCTACAGGGAAAGACTTACAATTTTAGGACTGCGTAGTCTCAAATACAGGAGGGTTTTTAATGATCTAATCTTCTGCTTTCGCATTTTAAAATTAGAAACAAGATTGAGACCTAGTAGATACTGGCTATTCAGACCGTGTGGAAGTCGGACGGGAGGTTTCGGTCTTTGCTATAGGAAGCTGAACGGTAGAATATTTAGCGTAGCCTTTAACTCCTTTGTATGCCGTACCGCTAGATGGTTCGATCTATTACCAAGTGAGGTGATTTTGTGCGATACATCGGCTAAATTTCGCAAAAAATTAGCATCCATCAACGTCTTGGATACTCTAGGAATCCCTGATGTTCATTGAAACAGGAGAGTTTTTTTGGCAATTTTTCATCCTTTTTTTCTGGCAATATTTCATCTTTTTTTTCTCTTTTTTGATGAGTAAAAATTGAGCAGAGTTGCTCTGTTCCATGATGTGCTTTTCAGTGAATTTTTGCTTCACCTATCTTGACAGCACCGGTATAGAAGTCTCTTCGCAGGGATTAGCCGTTTGAGGAACTCCGAAGTCGGTGGACCCCCTACCTTGAAATCCCCCTGCCACTCGCCCAGGGTCTCTGACGGATTCGTCCGCCCCGAGTTAAGTCGGTCAGCCGAGCCCTGGTAGTCTATGCCAGAAATTGCGTTTGGACAAGGGAAAAGGATTTCGGTAGGGGACTTACCCACCCTCGAAAGAAGGAAAACGACATGATGATACCAGCAAGGGACTATCTCAAATATTTGCGGAATTTCGTCTCTTTCGTCTTTTTTTTTCGTTCTTACGGTGCACCTTCGTGTGTAAAATAAATAAATAAATAAAAAGCTCTTGCAAGCGGTTGGCTGAGGCGCGGCGTCTCCCACACTTTGTCGCGGTCAGTGGGGTGAGGACGACTATAACTAGGCCTGAGATGAATGTTGACGCAAGCCTACGTGGCCAACGGCTGGAGTGAAAAGAAGGAAAATAAGTGGTACAGAGGTGCAACGTAATGAATTCCTCAATGCTTAGACTTTGGAAGTTCATCCAAAAGAGACATTTTTGACTGAAGAAAACTGCTTTAAGTTTCATCAGTAGACATACGATTCGAAAGCTTGGAACATACAGAATCGACATAGACCGTCCGTTTTTTCCAACTCTCCTGTGAATTCAGATATGAAAAATCATATTTGGCTCCAGCATCAGCTGATTTATGTAATCACTTTGAGCTCCATTTCTGAAAGAAAAGGAAACCTAGAAAAAAAGACTGTTTAGACGGTCGTTTGCTGAATGAAGTTTTGTTCTGTAATAGGTTAGATAACTGGGCATTTTCAATCACTCTTTGCATAAAGACTTTTTCACAAAAACACACATGTTTTTAGAAATACCATGTGAGTAGAGAGTAGTTAGAGAAAAAGAGACGGCCTACGTCGAATCCCTGTTTCGTGAGCTTTCTAAAGGTTTGTAGGTTGTTGGGTGAAAAAACTCGTGGTTTTTCAAGAATGAGGTGGAGATATTTAGTATTGACTTGCTCCACCCCGCTCTTGTTTTTTATGGGTCGCCGGAGCAAGACTTTTTTGGACTGGGAAAGCTTTGTGCACAAACGTTTATACCATTCGATAGCTATGAACATGGAGAATCGACGTAGACCGTTTCTTTTTTCTTAGCTTTTTTGAGAAGCGAGATACGAGCAGTTTCATCTAGCTAGAAAATGAGCCAATTCTGATTAATTATCTTTTCAAACTAAGAAGGTCTTTTCGAACTTTTATATAGGTTTTGAAACCTTGAGAAACGAGTAATCTATCTTTTGATTGTTATTAATCTCTGTAATGAAAGGAGATATGGTACGATTCTTGTCAATAAACACGCATCCATCACTAGATAGTCCAGATTTTCTACTCTTGCTCAACTCTTCCTTGCGACAGTGGGTATTCATTGACACAATGTTAAATATTCAAAGAATCAGATGTCTTTTTAATTTTTGATTATGTTATCAAGCCACTTTGATTGCGCACAAAGTTTCAAGCATGCGTTTTTCAACAAAACGCTGTTGCTTCGCTATACTCTTGCAGTTTTGATGTCTGAGGAGAAAAGCAGCCGGCGTTTCCTTTTCAAACAAAAAGTGCCGTTGTAACAGCTGTTTGATTCTGCAGTTGCGCCTTAACTCTAGTCTCAACCTCAGGTGAAAGGGGTCAGCCAGGTGCCGGCCCTTAGAGGCAGTGGCTCGGCAAATCTCAACCTAGTCAAATTTCCGCTTACCTAGGGGTTATTCGATATGCTGATCACGAAAATTCACTTTAGAGAGCTCGAAAACGGTGAAAATGAGCGTTTTCCAACCCCCTTCCCTTTAAAATTGGACAAGTGGAGGAAGGCTGATGACGCTGAATCGTTGCAGGAATAATTATAACAATGTTGCTAACTCGTCCGGGTGCGTGTAAGACTGGCTTGCGCGTGTAAATTTGAGAACGATTTTCCAGTGAAGGCATGCTGTGCAACCGTGTTTGCAATGTTTTCATAGTTGGACGATAAGGAACCTACTGGGTTAAGATATTTAGTTTTCAAGTTTTGCCGATCCACTGCCTTTGGTAAAAGGGGTCCGAGAAATTTCTCCACTTATCGCATTTATAGTTTGGCCGGGCATAAAATTGGTTAGATTTGCAAAATAATCTGAAAAAATTGGACAGCCAGTTGGAGATGGTAAAACCTATTGAAGTGCACCTTGTTCACTGCCACTGTTCATTGTTCACTTCAGGTTATATAGCGGAAAGAAAAAGTTATAGCGTTCGAATGTTCAAATTCTTCTAATTTTAATTGTCATAAAATTACCACTAGCTCTGCTTTTTCCTCGTAGTCAATATGCCTGATACAAAATTGATTACCCATTTTCAGTTGTTTTTGCAAGGCTTTTGCTAATTTTATGCCATTTGAAGCTTGACATATTTGGACGTTCAAACGCTCATAAGTTTTTTTGGAGTAGTGTTTCGCAAACAGGCAAAAAAACTTAGAATAACTTTTGAACACGCGCTTAGTGATATATTTAACTTTCATGTTCATTGTCATTCTCGTGCCTTCCATGGCCTTTTTTCACAAAGTTCATAGCTTAAGAGCACCGAAAACCCGGTTTTGAAAACTGTGTTTTGACAAGTGCAGGCACCATGCTGATTTTTGCGGGTGCACGTGCAAACATACTTTACTGAGAGACACCTTGCAAGAGCAAGGTGAAAGCTACTCGCGAAACCTTTGAACTCGCTTGCGTAGACGTTTGAGAGCAGAAAGAAAAGAAGGAGCGGGCGTATTTGAGGTTTCAAAAGTCGCATTCTTCCGAGCGGACCCGATAATCTGCTTTAGGCCCGTTGCACTAACATCCCTGCGTCAAAAGATGGGACTCGTTATAAAGTCGAGCGCGAACGCCGTTGCTTTTTCATCAATGGGAGGCCGCTTCCCAACAATAAGAAGCCAACGCGGGGATGTTGGTGCATACGGGTTTAATTGAGGAGAGACCTATTAAATCGCATCAAAAATTTGAACGAGTATTTCGTCCGGACTCTTCTTTTGATTTATTAGCCGAAAAGCAGTTACAGATCTTTTGCTCTCATGCTAGAGCTAGTACGCAGGGCTAGTATAAACCGAGGCAGGGAACCGGCAGATTCTTCATTTTCTGCTTTGCTTTATCAAATTGCACTTCTTCACTTTTCTGTATCTGCCTAGGTGCCATAGCAATTGGTGCGGAAAGAGTTTCGTGTCAAACTAGCATATCAAAACCTGGGGGTGCCTCCATACCGCGCCGATTGCACCTGTTAGCCGCTCTCACGCCGGACCGCTTTTGCAGCGAAGCGCATTGGGTCAAGCCGTTGTCGCTGGCGCACGTGCCCCGCGCAAACAAACTCATTGATCGATTCAGTCTTCTAGTAAAGGTAAGAATACCGATAGCTTTGCTAGCCGCTAGCTGTCATCTGGCGCGGAACAAAAGAGAGCAGACCGCCCTTACTCGTTCATGAAATTTAGGAAAAAATGACTCAAAATTCAACTTTTTTCATCAAAGTTTTTTCCTACATCAATCATAAAAGCTTACATATTTTACATGCTGAATCAAGCTTAAAACACTAAACACTACGTGTTTATAGCGATGGAATTGCTGTTTATTTCTATCCCTAAAAAATTAGCAAAAGCCTTAACATAAGGCATGAATAAGGAATAACAAAGCTTGAGCCATTTATTGCTACGAAATGAAGTGCCACGTGAGCTCGTCCGCTGCTGCAGTACCTGTACGCCGTTTATTGACACTCAGGGTGCCTGCTAGCTATAGTTATTCTTGACATATACGCTTTACATGGCCTTTCTCTCTTTGCTTAGTTGGCTTCGAGGTGCAACTATTTAGATAATGGTAGCTTCAAGGCTTGAAACATTGCCTTTAAGGTGCGGCAGATGGCTAAGTATCACCTACATTCAGCTGGAGAAAGTAGACTGTTCTTCGTCTTTTTTTCTATTATCACTGAGCTCCAATTTTATGCTTTTCGTAATGATGTGGTTCGAAAAACTGGATGCGACAAGAGCATTTGAGCAAATTCATGATGATGCATAGACGTGGGCTTGAAAAGACCGCATCGTCTACAGCAATTGTGAAATTTAAACGAAACACAAAAATTAAAAAGGAAATGGAGACCAACATTACAAGTAGGTAAACCCTTCACGTTTACGTTTCACATTTGTCGCGGGTGAGGTTTTTCTATGCTTACGTCCATGCATCACTAATAGGTTTGCACAAATGCTCCTCAGCATTGCATCCTTATCAGTAGCTTTTGAAACCACACCACTCATGAAAAGCATAAAACTTGAGCTAGTGAAAACTGAGGAGAAAACATAAGGAACAGTTCAGTTCGTAAACTCTAGTTGAATCTAGACGACACTTCGCGCATCCTGCCCTCAACGGCGATGTATCAAGTTTTGGGGAAACCATTATTCGAGAAGTTGTACCTCGAAACCACCCTATAACAGAGAAATCGAGCAAAGGATTGCAGAAAAACTATAAAAAAAGATTGAGTAGTGATATTCTGCGCTGTGCGATAATTTCACCCACTGCGCTTCGACTGCAAAAGCGGCAACCGGCGCAAGCTGCGACAAACAAGTGCAAGAGCGGCAATCAGCGCGGTCAGGAAGCTCCCTAACTGAGTATTGCATTTGCGTAAAAAGCTATGCTATCATAGATTATGTTGATTTACTATTATTTCTGAACGCATCAAAGGCTATTGTAAAGCGCCACACTTGGACTAAACAGCATATGCTTTTGTACTACTATTATCGGACAAACTTTTCTACTTCGAGAGACCATAATATACTCCAAAATTTAGTCGGTTAGAGCACAGCTGCTCGCTGTGCCGTCAAAGTTCTGATAAGTGGTTTCGCCATGCACATTTTGTGAAAACTCTTTCAAGAGAAAATATTGTAAGCTGTTGAAAGTACCTCTTTGGCAATTTGTCGGGTTGCAAAAACTGCCAGTTTTGGTATTCCACAATTTGTACCATTGAAAAGTGAGAAAGACCTACCGCTTAAATAATTGAATGCAGTGGGTCTGTTCTTCCTTTGTAGTGCGAAAATTTGCAGTTACTTTTTATTCAATAATTATAGCGCAGAAAGATGTCGACTACGTAAATCTGCCATAGAAGAAAATGTTCTCAAAGGACGCATGCGTTTTGCTTGGCCCGGACTTGGTGTTTTTGCTACAAATTAAGTATTGCGCGCCTATGCGTTCGAAACCCGCGCACACTTAATCTGTAGACATCTGGCAAATCGATAAGTAGCGTAAATTTAGCGATTCGAGAGAATCACAGGAAGTATGCTTTAGGCCTGAAGTAGTTGTTCAAGCGTGGCGAGCAAAGAGGATATCGTTTTTGCGCGGTCAGGAGCAGACTCGGGGCAAAATTGTGTAGTGGCATTACTAGCGAAGTACGTGGAGGAAGACTGCACACAATACGCAAGACAATTCACCACTTTTTCTGCACTGCCGAAAACGACCAATCAGTCAAGCACAATCTTCAGGTTGGGTTCATACTGATCCGGAAATTTTGGAACAGCTTCAGCACAGTTCTGAAACTGCGCTGGATCCCGGACTGTGCTGCTGCGCTGCACCCATCCGCACACAATTTTGAGAGGCGGGAGTTAGAGATTTTTTGACCATTCTCAACGGTTTTTCCATTTCGGTCTCATTCTTCTGTTCCCTTCCCATTTTGGTTAAAAAGAGCGTTAATCGTGAAGCGTGCTGCTGTGTTCCAGGGAGCCACTACATAATTCTGCATCTGTATTGCACGGGACAAAGACAGCTTTTTAGCACAAATGATGTGCGTCTAAACAAAAATAACAAAGAGATGGATGATGCACGAAGACCGCTCTTCCCAGAGCAGCAATTATTCTTCAGCCCGGCTTTAGGTTTTCAGCTTTTCTGGTCACAAGGAGAAGCGTGTGGAAGAGAAAATAGATAAGCAATGATATGGAAGAAGGAAAGAGGATGAGAATGCCTAGAATCGAGCTAATCAGTATACTAAAGAAAAGTTTTTTTTCGCATTTTGGGAATTTTTGCATGCCCTAGCGCAAGACAGGCGACAAGCAAAGAGACACATTTCCCTTGACTACTTGAAAGCGAAACGGCATTCATTCTCCATTCTTGCTTCAAAATTGAGACTTTCCTCATTATAAGAGAAAGCGGCCCATGCAGCACAATTCCGACGCAGTTCCAGCAGAGTTCTCGAAACGTGCTGGAAGTGCTCCCTAACTTCCGGATAGTACAAACTCAGTCTTAAAGACAGGACAAACAGGTTATTACACGATGGGCGTGCTCCATTGTGTCTTGCGGAAAGCGCACACTATTTGAAAGCAGAGTCACAATTAAAGACTTGCATGTCTGCAGTGCGACACTGAATGTGGACTGTAGGCATAGATTATTACTGACGGAAAAATTATGTAAAAAAAGTTTTGAAAACTTTTCCGAAGTAATATCTTTTAAAATTTAGTCTGCCTTTAGACGGCCATTTGAGATCAAATGGAGCTAATATTTGTAGTTCACATAAGTTTTAAAATTTTCTGTTGGGGACAGAATCCCCGATCAACAGTCTCTCCCTAAGCTTGGAGACACTTTCACGCTGCTTTCCCTTTGTTTCTTTTTTCACGAATCGTTTTGCTAATCGCGCTCCAATGCCAAACTCTTGCACATGCATAGTTCAGCAAACTAGTAACTGTTTTTTGTTCTATCTTCTCCTAAGTCGATAAGTATCCGGGGTGGGTCATTTTGACAGCCAGGGAGACTTCTTCAGACGCCTTAGAGACTGACTCGTGCCGGGTCTTGTCCCATACCTGCTTTCAAGCTTGGAATTGCTGTGAACTTCATTATAGCGTATAGCTGTAACGGATCGAGCTGGATACTATTTTTCGAAGAGAAAGCGAAGGGGGTGTACATTTTTAGCGAATTCTAGGCGCAACCCCGATAAGTTGACGAGAAATACGATAGAACCCAACCCACATCAAAGATTGTTTATCCGCGCATCCTCACCGATTCGAACAATTCAGGACAAAATTATTTATATGCTCTAGCAGGATCTCGCACAATACAAAACTTCAAAGTTCTTCCCCACCAAACAAATGCCTTATTTACAGCCATGTTCGAGCAAAAGGTAAGACGCACGACCGCCTGTTGCCCCCCCCCCTCCTCCCTCGCCCTCTGTATTGCGTCTCAATAAGACCCTTCTGAAATACCGCTTACCTACCGAAAGCTTGACAAAGAGGCTCTGTTAAGTACTATAAGAATTTTGACTAGTATGTTAAATAACCTCTTTGGACCAAGTTTCAGTACTTTGAAGTTTCCAAATATTGGCAGTGATGATCGTTCTTGAACGTCGTTGCCTTGTTTCTGACAAGGAGAGGATACTTAGTCGAAAGCACCAATCCAGATGAGACATACATCATCTTGAAGCGCTTGAAACGCTGATTTCAAATCTAAGGTTTCCAGCTGCGGAACGGTTTTGTAGAGGGAGTTATGAGGGTTGTTTCCCTCTGGGGTTGACGCGCCCTCAACCAGGTCTCCCCCGACCTATGAGCACTGTAGAGGAGTACCAACTGGTGGTAAGTGGCCTAATGGTAAGTGACTTGCTTGATAATGAGAGTGTCAAGCTTCTAATCCCTTTCGCATGCAACTGTATCGCAGTTTTCGCTAAAATGAGCTTCTAAATGGCTTCAGAGATCTGAAGCCTAAAATTTCTGATGGTATTGATGCTAATCGAAGTTAGAAGTGTTAGAAAAACCGAAGTAATACGAGTATTATGATCCTTATTGTAATCTTCATTCAAGTTACTTACCATTAGGCCGGTTACCACCAGCTGATACTCCTCTGCAGTGCTCATAGATAAGGGGAGACCGCTGGAGGGCGCCTCAACCCCAGAGGGGAACAACCCTCATAACTCCTTCTACACAACCCCTCCGCAGCTAGAAATTACAGACTTGGAATCAGCGTTTGAAACGATTTAAGATGATATATGTCTCATCCAGATTGGTGCTTTCGACTAAGTATCTAAGTATCCCCTCCTTGTGAGATAAGCTAATTCTTCTTGCGTAATAAAATGAATTGACTCTGTTTACAACCGAGACACGATGACAGGACACTGATCTGCCATGCACATAAGGAACCGCCGTATGACTAATGAGGAAAACTGCCTAACTTAGCTCGGCATTCCGGCAAGGGACACAGATATGCTGTGCCAGCTCTAAACTCTGATTCCAAGTACTTTATTCCTAGCTGCCGCGCGCCATTCCGAAGCGAGTTCTGGGCTTTTCCCTGCGCAAAATTGGCATACTAATGAACACAGAAAGACTGCCTGTAGACGAAAATCGGCAAGAAAAAGGCGCTGAGATATCAAAATAACACAAATCAATCATTTCTCATTGAAAAGAAGCTTAACCAGGGTCAAGCGTGGGGTGCGGCACGAGACACCTGGGGGGTCGTATTGAGGAGTCAAAAGGGGAGGGGGTCGTAGTTGGGTAATCTGATAATAGTGATAATATGATATTCGTATCCTATCCATAATTAGCATGTCAAATAACTCCTGTAGACAAAGTGTGAGCGAATTCTGAAGATTCAAGATACTAGGCTACCTAAGTGAAATGGTCAAATTCCAACATGGTTAACTTTGTTTCAAAGGCGAACTAGCTATCCATTTTTGCACTCAAGACAAAGCACTACTCCTTCTTTGTCCACCTCAGGAATCCCGCTTCAGAAGACCTGCAAACTGTGGAATTAGAAGCCAACAAAAATCTCGTTTTCCCATTTTTCGCTTTTGATCGCTGTGCTTTCACCAAATATTACTTACAAGGGAAAGTTCCCAAGTCAGCTCGGCCAACCCGGATGAGTCATATATCACCGTAACGGGCTTGCAACGCTGATTCCAAATCTGCTTTCCTTTTCTGCGGAGCAACTTTTCGTGGGAAGTTATGAGCGTTTAAATGTCTAAATTTGTCATGTTCAAAGTGGCTTAAAATTAGTTCAAAGCTGTAAAACAACACCAACAGAATTTCATTACCTGGGTTTCGTCCTTGTGATCAATATACTCGATACAAAACTGATAAATCATTTTCATGTGTTATTGTACAGGTTCCGCTAATTTTAAGCCACTTAAAACATGAAAAAATTTAGACTTTTAAACGCTCATAACTTCTCTCGGAAAATCGCTCCGCAGGAAAGGAAAGCAGATTTGGAATCAGCGTTTCAAGCCCGTTACGGTGATATATGACTCATCCGGGTTGGCCGAGCTGACTTGGGAAGTCTTCCCCGTTAGAGCTAAGAAGACAAATCAGGCTCCAAACAGTCCTATGGAATCCACAAGTTTTAGGCTATCGATTTATATAATTACTGTCCGCTAAAAATGTTTTTTTGATATAGTTAATGGGGTGCGGCACACCCCCTCAAAAGCTGCGGCTGCCGCAGCTTTTGTGGGGGTGTGCCGCACCCCCTTAACTTGCCTTCAAAATCCAGAAAGCGCTCCATTGCTGGTACGTTTATTGAGCACATAGCTTCTTCTTGCTACTTTGAAAATTCGGAGCCGAACGCCCCACCCATAAGAAAATTATGGTCCTTTCAATATGCCCATTCAGATCAAAATCAGCCGTCAAATTACGTGTGATTGTAAAGTGCAGTCACAGAAAATCGGGCGTACAGCTCTCAGAAATCTGAAAACTCTCTAGAAAAAGATGGCGTCCTCCAGAATGTCACACTTTGAGGTTCAGAGGTTAAGAGGAGGAAGAAGGGGTCGTTTGAGGGCTTTCATTGGAGGGGGGGGGGGTCGAAAGACTTGTGCCTGACCTCTTTCTCAACTCTGGTAATGCTATCTTAGGTATATAGTTCAGGGGGGAGGTTTATTAAGACAGCAATCAGGGGGGGGGGGTCGTAACCAGCGATCGTGTGCCACACCCCTTGCTTGACCCTGAGCTTAACGCAAGTATTAGCACTTAGGTGATGATGCGTGATGCTAGTGAGTCGATGAGTGGCCGATTTCGGGCAGAAGTAAGTCAAACCCGCTTTGAAATGGTGCTCGGGACTAAAAGTAGCCTATTTGAAAGCAGCGTTTGAAGCTGATTCAGGATATATATATATATATCTTTTGCCAAAAGGCCGAGCTGAGTTTAGGTAGGCTCTCTTGTAAGTAATTATGAAAAATTACGTAAATGGCAGCTGTGCCAATTTTTTCAATTCAATTGGAGCAGATAATCCCGATGAGAACCATTACATGAATTTTCGTATTTTCAAATCACCACCTTTATGTTGACAGACAGATGACTAGACAGTTTCAATACAGAAAATCCTCTCAAGTTCTTGAATCGTCGCTTGAATTAATGTCAGATTATCCATGTTTACTATCGTTACTTTAGCTATTTCCTTTTGAGACTATTGAAAGCTTTTCAATAAAAGCTGACTATACAGGGTGTCCCAAAAGTAAGTACACACTTTTCAATCGCCAATATTTCTCTTCCCGTTGGGTCTTTTTTGGCCAGTCAAGTACCATTCTGTAGGGGAGGCTTCAACTTAGACTTACAGTGTCGATCGAATCATCGATCATCTTTCGTTACTGTGGGATTACGGTAAGAACCCAGCATGTGGAATCATTGAGAAATATGCCATCTGAAAATTTTTTTTCAAAAATTCTGAAAAATTGTGTACTAGGCTTTTCGGGCACGCTAATTCCACTACACAACTTTTTACGAGTGTTTTCAGCTTTTTTGACGGTGCAATCACATTTCTGACAAACACTGGGATTTCGGTTATTACGGCTTACCTGGTATAACTTTGGAAAGAAGCATCACGGTAAAGTAGAAATTTTATATTCGAAATCAGAGGCTTCCACAACCATAGCACAAGGGTATACGGCTCGTTTGGTTTTGTTCCAAGGCAGAGTATGGCTTCCAGTGGCCTAAAATCCTTGTCGACGTTCCTACAGTAATCCTACAGTAATGAGCGGCAATCGGTGTTCGCTCGATACAGTAAATCTAAGTTGAAGCCTCCTCTACAGAATGGTACTTAAAAGGTGGGAAAAGAAGCAAAGTGAAGAGAGATATCAACGATTGAAAAGTGTGTACTTACTTTTGGGACACTCTGTATAAAGAAAGTACAGCACAGTGCATTTTGGCAACTATAGCTAGATTTTCAAACCTCAAGTAAGAGGGCGCGCAATTAGAACGGACTCGATGCAGCTTTTCCTCCTCTTTCTGGTAAGCGTTTTTCAGCCTGATTCTTAAGACCCTCGAGGGCACAAATTCTTACTTGCTTTCCGAAAACAGTGTCCAGTCATAGTTGAAATTGAATTCTATAGTTTCATTAGTGTTTTGAGCGTTTGCGTGTTCACAACTTCTAAAAAGTGAAGACTCAAGAAAAAATACTCTGAAAAGTACTGGAAAGCCAACTATATATGCCCGAGTAATTCATTGTTATTGCACCTTGCTACCCTACTCCAACCATTATCAAGCTCTTCCAAAAACCCGAAATGTAAATTTCGAAATTGGTAAGAGCATGGGTGGGAGATTTGACGATTGTTCAAGCGATAATTCAAGACCCAAAATGAAAACATAGTGCTAAAAAGTAGAAGATCTTCTGAATTGTATGCTATTTAGAGCGCTTGTGTACCATTGTTTTTAGTGATGCGGGACAGTTCTGAACGGCACTAACATTTCATTCTTAATGTTTTTGAAATTTGTCATAGGGTTGAACGACAACTCACAGAAAAAAAAGTAAGCAGTAGTGAAATGCTTCAAAAAGCCGAGAAAACTTTAAAACCTTGCGAAATCAAGAGGAACTTGTTTTGAAGATTCTCGACCCAAATCGTGTCAAGCTCTAAACGTTAGACAAGCACTCTCGAACTAGCATTTGCTCGGTGTTTAAGATTCGATACTTATAACGAAGGAAGCACTAACAATGACATAGCTAGCACTGTTCAAAGACGAAGAACAATTTGCTTCAACAGGATTCAAACCATGTTTTCAAGAGCGAAATTTTATGGCTGGTAGCAAATCATTTACGGTCGGAGATGCGCGTTTTACAGCTTGAAATAATTCCTTAGGCTGAAAAAAGTGCCATAAAAATGATCATTGTAATCATTCGTTGTTATCCACGTGGACAATTCGAACACATTCCACACTCTCCAATCTAAACCAAAGTTCGACGAGTCAATTGCTATTAGCGTTAAAAATGTTTTGAAAAATTCATTAACGTTTTTCTGGGATTTGTAGAGACTTGTCAGTTTGTTGACTTCCAGAGATTCCCGGCTTCAACGGATTACCTTGATTTCACGAATACAAATCGTTCTTTGTTTATTTTCTCAAAAAAGCAGCTCGGCCGCACCATTTTGGTTCCAAAATGGTCGCTTTCCCACCAATCGTTTTAGGTAAGGAACAGCGCGGTAGGGGTCATTTGGTTGGTTGCAAAATTTTTGTTGCGTTCAGGCTGCAGGGCCCGGCACGCGTTGGTTTGGAGCATTTTTGACAACGAAGTCCCCTATGATTTCGCGAAAATTTACGAAGTCCCTCTTGACGTAAAAGTCAGTAGGAAAATCCTTGTTCAATCAACATAACAAAACATAGCGATAAAAAAGCGAAAAAAAGCGAGCTTTGAGGTACCTAATATAACAAAAAAGAAAAAAAACATTCCAAGACGGTTCAATTCTTGAGTATGGTGCCATAATGTTTAGAACGTTGAAAGCCTCTTAGTCCAACCAAGTCTGTGACTTCAATAATCTGGCGATGCATTTTTTAGTTCAAAGGACACAGCATGTGATTGGAGCGCGATATCTATCAATGCTTTGGTTTACACTATTTTTGGCTAAAAAAAGAAGAGAGGCAGTGGTTTGATGCGCTTTCCTCGCTATATGATAGATTTTGAGCGTTGTCTTTGTTCAAATCAAAAAGGTCCAAAACTTACGTGAATACTCCGATATTTATGCTCCGAATCAACCCAGTTGGTTTGGTGTTGGTCTAGAAACCAACAAATTCGGGAACAGGTATTAGGACACATGAGTTTTTGGAACTTTTCACATAATGTTGTTTGGAGTAACATTGTTTATACATTGCTCGAGCCATCTGTTTGTGTCGGCCTTACGGTTGAAATTCGCGCGTTTGTCAAAGAACACGAACTTGTGAAACCTGACATATTTGTCGGTTTTTTCGTTTGCCCAGGAGCTTATAAAAACGATATTCCCCGTTGCTTCTCATCTCAAAAACGAAGTGTAGTCTGACTCCGAACCAAAAGTGCCGGGAAGTGTCAGGCTGGTTGAGTTAAAAAAACGGTTGCGCCTTGTGCTTCTGAAATTAGGACAAGAAGCTCATCATTGCTGTTAAAATCGGCAGGCTCTTTGGGAGTCTCGCACCGCAAAATTACCGAAAAACTCAGAGCTCTGCAGCAAAGTCAATCTGAGTACTAGCTTCAAAACATGTCTTGAAAAATAGTCGATAACAGTAACATGTGTTTCCTCTAATCTCCTCAGAACTTCATCATATACAAACAAGAATGAACATGTCTTGTTTGCGAATCCGCAATTCTCTTCAACTCTGATAAATGAGATCGCGGCATTGAGATAGAATACGGTAACCTTACAACGATGAAATAGAGCCAGTGGAAGTCCGTCTCGCCTAGTATGCCAATCATTGCTTGACTAATCTGACATGCAAACGCTCATACAGTCGAGTAGATTTAGCGGTAAATATAGTGTGCTTGCACAGAAGGTGAAATGCGGTGAAATTTGCGCGTGAACAAGTAGCCACGTCAGTACCGCGGGTATCTTGCGAGCGCAATTGGCCGACATCACAGTCGAAACTATTTCTTCACGCGCCAATTTCACCGCATTTCACCTTTTGTGCAAGCACACTATATTTACCGCTAAATCTACTCGACTGTAACTCTTTTCAGGGAGTTGTTCCGCAAAAACGAAAGCAGCTTTGGAACCATCATTCAATACCCTTCAAAACGGTTTGAAAGTTATTCGGAAAGTCTGCTTGACTAAAAGAGCTTTCCTGATAAGAGTCAACTTAATTAAGGACTACGATCTAGTTCATTTCCGGCTGCAGCAATAACCTTAGAGCACAGCAAAAAGAAGATCTGCAGTTTTGCAAAGGGTTTCGACTCTGTTCCTTCCCCATGCCAGTCGATCCTTTCGTCCTTTCCTACCCTCCTTGTTACAGCAGGGATCAAATTATTTGTGGACTCACATTCCAGAACTTCCATCGGCCGCCAAACTGATACTCAGACAACCGAAGAGATACTTGCGGTGGGCAAAATAAGGAACGGCCGGGGTCACCCCAGCGGTGAGTGCTGCCCTCGTTCACCGGATCCTAGCGATTTTTGTGTGCCGGAATTCCACGAAAGTCTATCATTTCATACTGCATCTAGCCCTAATTAAATTCTAACCCCAATTATGCCTTCAAACTACATCCAGATTAGCTTTAGACACTTACTCCATTCAAAACTGGCCTTTTTTTTAAGAGAGAGCGTTATTGCGGGGCGCTCGTTACTTGTGGGTGACAGTTAAAAATTGCCGCGTCGCGGCGTTACGGCCGCGCCCGAGAGCAATAGTGCAGAAAAGTCGCCCATATTTATGCGTTCTAAATTTTTTTTATTCTAGATTTTATTTCTTATATCGTTAGTCTTCGTTTTTTTCTTTTCTTCCCCAAAAATAGCATAATTCTAAGAAACTGCTCTGTTTTTGCGGAACTTTTTTAACTTCAAACAACTGGTAAAAACTAATACAAGGGCCCGTAGTAAACACCACTTCATTTCAGATGATCTCAATTGAGGGACTGAGTTGAGGTATCTAAGATAAACTGACTAGCGGTCACTCTTACGTGCTTAAGAATGCGACCTGATCTGAAGGGTTAGCGTCAGGGCATGTGCCGCGATGAATTCACCTGAAATCCGTAAGAGCAGCCTCGATTTTGAGATGAATTGACCGAAATAATGTGCAAGGGATGAGACGCAGAGAAAAATCCCGTAAGTCGCTCGTGAGTAACTTACGGGACATCATACTTGACGTATTGTTGCAGTACAAGAACGCGTAAAACTGCACAATACCGGTGCCCAAAAAGGAAAGGATCAGTGAACAGCTGATTTCGGCAAAACCAGAAGAATAGGTTTTTTCCTTTTTGCAGAGTTTGCTTAAGATTTTTATACAAAATCTACTCAGAGCGACAATCTCTTTATTTATTTCCATTCGATTTTGCCCCTACTTCCTCAATTTTTGATGAAATTTTGGTTAAAAAAACGCAGTTTTGTTTTGTGCATTCATTTGGTTTGTGGATTCCTTGATAGCGGCCGTCATCGATTTTCTTCGATAGTGGCCGCTATCAAAGATTGCTCAGTGATGCGCAAAAATTCGCCACTGTCAGGCGCCGAACCACGGTCGTGCGCACTGAGTACCAGTCACATACCTGTTTGACCAAACCTGCACAAGAGGTGTAGGTGTTTCCTCTTTGATAGCGCGCAAGATTTTTATGCCTGAAAAGCGATCCGCATCTAGACCAATAGCTCGCGCGATGCTAGACCGAGGCGCAATACGATCAACTCAGGTCCGTCTCAGGGCAGATCCCCTGAACTGGGGTTTACTACGGGCCAAGGACAGTTTGTAACCACAACTGAGGGCGAAAAGCTTTGCATTGTGAGTTATGGCAAAGCTCCACTTACTGCCAGCCTGCCACGTGCGGCGCCTGCGTTGTTGACACCACAAGTAACGATACGCACTATTATCAGACATAACACTATTTGTTTGGACTGATGAAGTAAGAAAAAAAGTAATATAGTAATATCGCGACAACAGCGTAAATAGAAGAAGTAAAATAGGTGCTAAAGTAGGCATGAGGGAGAATTTCAAAGATAGAAAAAGATTACCATTATTTGAGATGCTTTGTCTTGTGAGAAAAAAAGATTCACAAGTATTAGTGATTGATAGAATCAAAGGCAAATGTCTAAAATTTCTTTGTATGGGAAAGCAGAGTACTAAGAAGAGAGCAACTTTTTGGCGGCCATTTGCTGTCGCGAACGAAGAAAGCAAACTGGCCGCCGCTTACTCTCGCTTTATTCTATCACATGCAAGATTGAATGCACCACCAGTCGTTATACGTAAATTGTTGTTGCTTGTTAAATAATTGGGTGTGTCTTTCACCTTCAAAAAATTTGGAAAAGTAAGACATATGTTTTTTCGGAAAAAAAGTGTGCGTATTTTAGTCCACTACACCCTGAGTCATTATGAAATATTACATACAGGGCTTATCAAAAGAAGTGCCGCTTGCCCCAGCATCTCCACTCCCGCGCAGGATCCTGTCTCTCTTTCTCGAAACATGCTCTCCGAGTACTCTCCTCCTGGCGGCTGTCCTTGTGGAGGCCCTGCTCCTGGTGGCTCTCCTCCAGGTGGCTCTTCACCTGATAGCCCTTCTCCATTCAGCAATCCTTCTAGTAGCCCTCCTCCTGATAGTCCTCCTCTTGGTGGTTCTCCTTCCACTGGCACTTCTCCCGGTGGTCCTCCCCTGGTGGTTCTTTTCATTGTGGCGCTCCTGTTGCTTCTCCTTCCAATGACACATCTTCTTCTGGTGGCTCTGTTCCTGGTGTTTCTCCTTCCACTGGCATTTCTCATGGTGGTCTTCCCCTGATGGATCATCTCCTTGTAGTCCTCCTCCTGCGTCTCTCCTTCCACTGCTATTTATCCTGGTGGTTCTCTCCCTGATGATTCTTCTCCTTGTGGCCCTCTTCCTGTGTCTCTCCTCCTTCGACTGGTATTTCTCCTGGTAGTTCTCTCCCTAGTGGTTCTTCTGCTTGTGGGTTTCGTCTAAATGCTTTCAGCGCCTGTCATTTATCCTGGCGGCACTTCTCCTGCTGTTGAATAGCACTCCGTTAGTAGCACTCCTCCTGGTTTCCTCCTCCCAAAGCATTCCTTCTTCTTGCATTTCCCCCAGCTCTCCTTCTTCTTACGTTTCTGTAAGCGACTTTTCTTCCTTTTTCTTTTCTACTAATGTCTCTTTTTCTTCTTCCAATGCTTCTGCTAGTTCTATCTTTTTTTCACTTCTCCTGATGACTTTGCTTCTTCTTTCAATTTCCCTAATGCCTCTTCCTCTACTTTGATTCTTCCTAGCACTTCAGTGTTATACTCCTTGGTGGCATTGCTTGTGAAGTTGGCATTCCATGGAATTCTTTGAATGAGTGTCTTTGCAAACCTCGTCCAACTTCAACTGCGGACAATTTGTTCGAGTCTAAATTTATAAAAAAAATATGCGAAACACTATTGGAAGAGATTAATAGAAGAGTAACACGCTCAGATAAAAAAATGGCTGGAACCACTGGTGGCATGATGGTAGCCGTGCTATTGTGCAGAGAGTAGATTAGCAGCGCAAATACGAGCATGTCTACATTGAAAATATTGGTACAATGGCATGAAAGTGTAGAAAAGACTCAAAAAGTTGATTTCAATCTGTGATCAAAGGAATCCTATTTTGATTTTGTATACATCAAATTGAAAAAAATACATGTTTTTAGCATTTCAAGGAGAAGTTAGTGCAATTAAGGTGCTGAGAAACTTTGCCATCAATCTTCATACTTCTGATACTGCAAAGGTATCTAAGGAGTAATCTCAGGGCAGCCGCTGTGTGAATAAAAAATGCCCGGAGTATACTTTTCGATGGGGCAAACGATCTATAAGTTAACTACCAGACTATCTCGTAAATCGTGACCTACTCCATTTGCTAAAACTTTTGGTAAACTAAAAGTCGATAAACACGATAAGCTAAAAGTGCGAAAATGTGGCTTCCGATTCTTCTTGTGCTAAGTACGATTATTCAATGACTAGGACCCATACGAAATAAAAATTTTCACGGTTTTTACTACTAAGGTTTGTAAAATGCAATTTTTATGCGAAACTAGCGCGCGATGTTTTCCAGCTTTCAGGCGTTACTTTTTTCATTTCACAGCTACAAAAAATACGGCGCATGCATGTAGTAAACGTCTGGGTGCGTATATTACTTGTAACTAAAAAGGACGTTTGTATGATTTTTGCGGGCTCATTAGGGAGGTCCGATTAGTCGACGGCATTTCCAAATAAGTCTTATAACACTTGAGCATCAACGCTGATTAGAAATCTGATTTCATTAACTGCCAAGTTTTAAATATTATATTTTCTCGGTGCGAAAATGATCTAGATGAAATCAACTTTCACGGTCTTTTCAGCGTTCAAATAAAGTAGTGTTATGAATGAGTGCAGTGTTCTAGACAAAAGGTATTGTTCAAATAGAGTGCTCTGATAATCAACATTGAACCATTTAACAATTCTGATGAATTTTGTAACAATCATACATTCAGTTTTTAACTCAAAGAACGCTCATAATTTGAAGTTCGGAGGCGCTCTGCAGGTAATGAATATTTGAAATCAGCTTTCGATGTTTTTTATAGTCGTGTCAATTTTATGTGAAAAGGCCACTTCGACCAAACGGACCTCCCTTGTCAGCTGCAATCCTTGAGAAATCTTTCTAACTTCTCCCCTTCAAACCATAGCTGCGATAAGGGGAGTGATGGAGCCCCCCATTCACTTTGAGGCCAAACTCCGAATGGCTCCCTTTATTTGTGGCTGAGACTGGTATTGTACTTTAAGAATATAAGAATGACAAAAGAAACGGTATTTATGTTTGTTCATATCATTTATTTATCAAAAGAAAGCATTTACAGAAGCACAAGCTCTTTTCAAGCATTGACAAATACGTCATACGTTACAGTTCCATGAAAATTGATCAATTTTATTTCAGTAATATATTCATTACTTCTTAATATCAAAGCTTCAATTTTTCGGGTGTGTATTGCAACGAGGATTTTCGTTTCGATTGTAAGCTCCTCAAATGTAAGGGGAGCCCTGCAAGTCACCTCTCCAGGCATCCTCCTCATCATCTTTGAAAATGGTGAGGTCTTCTTGAGAATTTCTCGTTTTTTCTGAAAAAGTTTACCATTTCTTTGACATGCATACAAAATAAAACGTACCAGTCATGTACTTTGCAGAAAATGATAATATAGTAATAGTGGCAATTCCGTCCATTACGACTTTTTTTTACGAGTTTTCTCTACCCTCGCTCTAAGGAGTAGAGCGAGGATCATTTCTTCATTTTTATGTTCAGCCGCCTCGAAGGCATCATCGCCATACCATTTTAAGGGCGCGTATTTTCTAGTAAGCAGCACTATATCCTTCACAAGTTGCGTTATTTCCTAAATAAAGATAGTGAAAAAATAAGCCTATGGTACTCTCGAGTATGGTACTCGTGCAGTCTCGGTAACTTGCAGCAAAAACATCAAGTCCAGCCCAGCCAAAGCGCCTGCAATTATTAGGTTTCCCAAAAGTGAACCGTACTTCCGAATAAATCAAACTGCTTTTGTTTTCCTAATAGATTTAGGGTACCATTCGATAAAGCAAAGCAAGCTCTACAAAATGACCACCAAAAGTCGGTCTAAGTCGTGATTCAGGTAGAACTTAGATCCAAAAACCAAATTTTCAACTACTCCGAAATAGGATCTCTTTATAGAAAATTCGTACGGACCTCCGACTTGGACAATACAGCAAACACATAGTAGTACCCAAGAATATATTAGGTTGATTCATAATTGATGCACGTTTTTTGAAATTCGCCTTCAAAGCGCCGTAATTCTTTTCCCAAATCATCTTCTCAAGAGCAATAAGAATTGTTGCAAAGAGCAAATTTTTGGTTTTACAGTACATGCTTTTGGTTATAGATAAATATCACGAGGAAGTTTGTCAATTTGAAGACCAAGAATTTTTTTGAAGAATCTCTATTTTGAAAAAACATAACTTACTCTTAAGGGTAGTTGGAAAGCGCAAACTTTGCTCATTGCGTAGCCAATGGTCAAGAGAGCAGTGGCAAAAAACCCGGATTTTACGTTATTTTTTTACGACGAGTAAAAAGTTTTTATTGAAAAAAGTTCAAAAGTGATAACTTTTCCTAGCTTTTTCAAGAAAGCGAGAAATTGTCTTTTTTGAGAATTTTCAAATTTTTCGCCACTGAAAAGCTGTAAAACCTCACCGCTTTTCTATCACTCAATGTGCTATATCTATTCTTTGTGTACAAGGCAAAATCGAAGCAATTTTTTCTTGTTTCAAAGTTTGATACGAACCCCAAAGGCCACAATAAGTCAAGTTTGCGATTGAATCTCTCATCCGAGAACTTTTGCAAAATTCTGCTTTATAGAAAATTCTATAGAAGAACGCTTCGCAATTGTTAAGCATATTTTTTGAAATCAGCATCTTCTGTTCTCATGGATTTAGAGCAAAAAGTATAAAAGGAAAGAATTTCAAGTTTTAGTCCCTCATATTCCAAAGCGTGGAATTTGGTATCACACAAAGAGCCACGAAAATGATAAGGTATACAAGAAACTAGAAGAAACGCTCTTTCAGACAGTTCTGAAATTTTTCGGAAAAAATCAGATTTCTTGAAAAACCAGCGCTTGGAAAAAGAGGTGACAAAAACGTGCACTAATTATGAATCAACCTAATATTTAATGAACTTTTGGGGGCTCAAAGTTGAGAAACAAAGATGGTCCAAAATGCCAAAATGCCACTTTTTTCGGGTATTTCATGTAAAACTTGATATTTTTCGATCCAAAGCACAAACAGAGGTTGCATTTCAAGGTTTTACTTTAAGGCTTGTGATATAAAATGGCATATGTGAGAGGGGCTGGTGGCGGAGTTTGCCGTTTCTTTTTTTCGCTTTTCAAAAGCGGAAAAATCCAGCATAGGCATATGTGAGTACTACTATGTGTCTGCTGCATAATGTCCAAGTTTGAGGTCCTCAGAATTTTCCTTCGCAAAAATCCAATTTTCAGGTGTTGAATTTTTTTCGATTTCTGGATCCAAGTTCTAGGTTGATCAAGACTAAAACGGACTTTGATGGTCACTTTGTAGAGCATGCTTCGCTCTATCAAATGGTAGCCTAAATCTGCTAGGAGTTTGGAAGTACGGCTTACTTTTGGGACAACCCAATAGTTGCAAGCACTTTGGCTGGGTTGGACTTGATGTTTTTGCTGCAAATTACCAAGGCTCTATACTTCGGTCCGAATCGAACGGAAGTTTGATCACTCGAATACAATTTGAGTATATCCGCATTCGAAATCTAAAATTTGGAGTTTTTTTATTTTCGAATAGAATTCGAAAACTTGAATAATCAAAAAACGAGGATTCGAATAGAATTTGGATACTCGAAAAATCAGAAAACAAGTTTCCGATTTCGTTCGAGTGTTTTAATCGAACTCGTATTTGAATGAAATCTTGCAGAACCAACTGCTGAGTATCAAGCTCGCTTCGTCTGCGTTTTTTTCTGCAAAATTCGACAACGCATCTTTCTGCAGCGGGGAAGTATGAAAACTCGCATTTCTTCAAATTTTGCTATAGTAAAGAAAAAATTGAAGATTATGAGTAAGGAATATTGCACAGATGCAGTGGAGGAGTAGACGGTTGCTGAATTTTGCAGTTATATCACCTTGCAATAAAAGTCAGTAGGTAGTACATGATAAATTTGTTATCACAGTGCACTCAAGATTTTTTAAAAACTTTGATCTACGAACTGGGAGTTGATACAATGTGGTTGAAGATAGTGGTGTCTCGGCAGATTTTGCAATTCCATCTTGCTTGGGTGAAAAGACCTTTTTCGGGGCGTTTAAACAATTTTCAAAAGGCAGCTCGGACGAGAATTTCATAGAAAGTTAGGAGGCCCTGGCACGAAGACCCTGCTGCCTGTGATTTTTGCTTTGGATAGAACACACAATGCGTTAGAGGGACGTGGGCAGGGTCAAGCGTGCCACACCTGAGGGGTTGTATTAAGGAATTAGGGAGGGGAGGGTCGTTATCGAGGCGTCCGCTGTTCGCATAACATGATATATTTTCGTTAACAATGTGAGATAGGCCTGTCATGAAAAATACTAGCACATTGATGTTTGACCCATTATCTTATACGTACATTTAGCACAACTGAAGATCTATAAAGCATAAGAGCATCGTTCTATAATTAGCAAGTGAAATAACCCCTGTGGTGTAATCAGCGAATTCTGAGATTTTTAGATACAGGACTACCTCAGTGAGATAGTCGTTTTCAAACATGTTACTTTGTTTCAAAGTTAAGTGAACTACTTCTTTTTGCGCTTAATACAAAGAACTACTATTTCTTTGCTCACATTAGGAATCCTACTTCAAATAACCTCCAAATTAAGGGACTAAAAGCAGGCCAAAATTTCATTTGTCCCATTTTTCGTTTTCTATATCTCAGGCTAGAGAAGACCAATCAGGCTCAAATTACTCTAGAGATTACGAGCTTAACTATCGAATATATACATTCTTGTCGCCTTCCCTTCGATTCACTTGTAGCGCAGACTTACAAGGGGAGGGAAGGTTAGTCGAAATGGCCTTTCAAAATGTGGTGTATACTGCCTTGTAGAGCTTGGAACGCTGATTCCAAATCTACCTTTGCTATCTGCTGCGGGCTTCTGTGCGAGGAGTTATGAGGCTTTTGTGAGTAAAAATCTGAATGCAAAAATAGGGTAAAATCAGTCGTAACCTTTTCCCAATGTTCAAATGAGGCAGCAGCGAATTGGTACATTTAAATCAAAAACATTTGTTGCACTGAGTGATCCGACTACCAATTCAGCCCTATAAAAATGTTACGACTGATTTTAGCCTACTCTTGCATTCAGATTTTGACTCACAAAAACCTTCATAATTCCTCACCCGGAAGCCCGCAGCAGATAGCAAAGGTAGATTTGGAATCAGCGCTCCAAGCTCCACAAGGCAGTATATACCTCATTTCAAAAGGCCTCTTTCGACCAACCTTCCTTTCCTTAGCATGCTACCGTATCCCAATATTTTCACAGTATTTTACCAGTATCTTACATTTGCATAGGTAAAGAAAAGCAATTATGTCTTGCTCTTGAAGAAACGTTCTCGTATGAAATTCCTGGTGTTTAGACCTCGTAGATTTCATAGCAGTGATTTAAGCGTGATTCGTCTCTTAGCTCTGAGTAATATTTGGTGAAAGCACAGCCTTTAAAAGCGAAAAATAGGAAAAACAAGATTTTGGTTGGCTTCTAATTTCAAAGTTAGACCGTTTTTTAAAGCGAGATTTCTGAAGTGGCCAAAAAAGGAGTATGCTTTGCCTTGAGTACAAAAACAGCTAGCTACTTCACCTTTGAAACAAAGTTAATCATGCTGGAAAATGGCGATTTCACTTAGGTGACCCAGTATCTTGAAACTTCGGAATTCGCTCAAACATTGTCTACATGCTATTTATAGATATGTTGCCCGTTATGTTTGACAGGGCCTTCAAGTAATGCTATCTCAAGCATAGATTAATGCTATCTTAGGTATATAGTTCTGGGGGTCTTATTAAGACAGCAATAAGAAGGGGGAGTCGTAACCAGCGATCGTGTGCCACACCTCTTGCTTGACCCTGATCGTGGCGTCCCGAACGGTAAGCGAACTCGTCCGAGCGCGCGCCGATTGGGGTTGCGCGCGCAGGTTCAAAGGCTATTTTCTCTGCCCAGGGAAAACATCAACCAGCCGGACTGCGCCTGGTGGTCAGTGGCATGACCAAGAACCCTGTTATAGCAATATCCCCCAGGGCGCGAACCTGCCGGGACACTGCCTTTGATGAGGGTGCTGATTATGAATAAACGTTTAATCTATAAATATTTTATCGATTTTTGGAAAATTTAGAGCTATGAAGCTGGGAGTTGGTATAGGGGTGTGAAGGCGCTGATTATGAATAAATCGGCTTTAATCGGGTATGTCAGCAAGTTTCAGATATGGTTGCTCCGTTATTCGATAAATCATTCAAATATTTATTTGAAATTCGACTCTTTCAAATCTAATCGACGTTCATTCATTCGAGCTCTTGATTTTCCGATTTTATTCGGGATCCAATCATTCGAAAATTTTTAAATATCGTATTTAATTGGTATTTGTTTGCTCGAGATTTTTTTGATTTTATTCGATATTCGTTCACTCGAAACTTTTCACTTTCGATTTCGTTCGATAATTATTTATCGATAAAAAGTTTTGAATTTCTATAAGCGCCTATGCTGTTGAGACCCGCGTAAGTTTACTCTGTAGACATCTGGGAAATCGCCAAATGGAGTAGAGATTCGACGAAATTGCGGGTAGTATGTTTGAGGCCTAAGACAAGTATTAAAGAGCGACGCTGGCTTACGCTTTACGTGAAAGTATGCTGTTTTGTTGCGCAATTGAGATAGAGAAATATGTATATGAAGTTTAAAGGGTTCCTGCCTCGTCTCTAATGTAGTCGAAAGCAGTGATGCAGTTTTAGATTTGAACCTTAGCCTTTCTAGTTTCTTAATCATCGATCTATCGTAAGAGAATCTGAGTAAGCTTTACAATTTGTACTCTTAACGTGATTTTCGCGCTATCCCTGCTCCACGCAAAGGGAGCTGTTAACTCACTCTTGCGATCTTTTCGCGCTTCTTCGCACTTATTGGTTACTGCAAGTGGGTCAATTATACAGCTGTACTGGTAGACGAACCCATAAGAAGTCCTATACTAAGGCCTGGCACGAATCAAATTTAAGCACGATAATCTTCGTTTTTAGGGCAAAAAGCAAGGATAGCATTTTTACCGGGTTT
Source organism: Cylicocyclus nassatus (assembly GCA_958299035.1). Lineage (NCBI taxonomy): Eukaryota > Metazoa > Nematoda > Chromadorea > Rhabditida > Strongylidae > Cylicocyclus > Cylicocyclus nassatus. The sequence goes on along the minus strand of CATQJL010000316.1, from coordinate 49,567,897 downwards.
CGGGGCAGAGCCTCAAAGAAACATTTGTACATACATCACCAGCGAAGTATGTGGAGGAACATTGCACGCAAGTGCGCAAGACAATTCAAGACATTACCTGTATTGTCAAAAGCGACCACTCATTCAAGCACAAGCTTTAGGCTAAGTTCGCACCGATCGGAATTTTCGCAACAATTTCACCACGGTTCTCGGACTGTGCTGGAACTGTGCCGAAGTGTGCTGCATGCGCTTCACCCACCCGCACGATTTTAAGCAGCGGAAGCTGGAAATTTTTGATCATTTTTAACGCTGTTCTTTTAAACTTCACTCATTTCGGACTTTTCTACTCCGCTTCAGGGTAAAGCGGGGGGTGCGCATGCCACACCTGGGGGTCGTATTGAAAGGTCAGGGGGGGAGGGGAAGGGGTCGTTATCGAGGCTGTACTGAGTAAGCATTAACATAATATTCGAAACAATGTCAGAAAGGCCCATTATGCCAAACACTAGCACACTGATGGTTTAGCCTACCATTATACGTAAATTAAGCATGATAAGAAAGCCCTAAAAGCATGAGAGCATCATTTTCGTAATTAGCATGTCAAATAACCCCTGCGGGCCAAGTTTCGGCGAATTCTGAAGTTTCCAAGTACTGGGCCACCCAAGTGAAACGGTCATTTTCGAACATAATCAACTTTGTTTCTAAAGTGAATTAGCTATCCGTTTTTGCACTCAAGAGAAAGCACTACTCCTTCTTTGTCCACCTCAGAAATCCCGCTTCAAAAGACCTTTAAACTGTGGAATTAGAAGCCAACCAAAATCTCATTTTTTCCCATTCTTCGCTTTCAATGGCTGTGCTTTCACCAAACATTTCTCAGAGCTAAGAAGACGAATCAGGCTCAAAACATTCCTACGGAGTCTACGAGGTTTAGGCTATCGATTTATATAATTACTGTTCGCTAAAAATGTTTTTTTGATATAGTTAATGGGGTGCGGCACACCCCCTCAAAAGCTGCGGCTGCCGCAGCTTTTAAGGGGGGGGGGTGCCGCACCCCATTAACTTACCCTTAAAGCCGTTGAATGTCTACGATTTTAATGTCGTTACTACCGCTCAATCTTCTTCTCTTTATAGTACGATTTCCATCCAAAACTTTCCCGCACAGAATGAGATATAGCGCTTTTTCTACTAACTAAAATCCATCGTGCGGCTTCCAAAATATCGGATTACGGTAGCACGCAAATTCATCTTGCCGCCTTTCTGCGTTAATGCGTAAACGGTGCAGAAAGGCGGCAAGCTAAATAATTTGGATGCCTTCCATTGCTTTTGAATTTGTACTTCTTTTCGTCGGTTTCCTTATATAAGGCCTTTCTTTCAGACACCGAGACTTTCTAGGGAAATGGGACGAAAGATCTACAGTCTGGTTCTTGATTCCTCCCAAAAATGGAATGGAATTGCTGGTCGGAGCTGACGTTCGGAAACTGGTGAGTAGTTTGAGAAGTACTTTATATGTGCTGTTTTTTCCACTATCTCAGTTTTCATTTATGTTTTTGTTGTTGTTTTTTTGTTCTAAACATCGGTCTTTGCTTTTTTTGCTTTTTCTTTGTACATGCTGCAAATGTGAATTTCTCGCGTTCAGGTCGGTGTCTGGATTGATGCCGGATCCAGATATGAGACCCTAGCGAATAATGATGCTGCACATTTTCTCGAGCATATGGCTTTAAAGGTGAGCACAAGTGTAAATTCAGATCGCTCATTATTGTATTTTTTCTGATCTGTATACATCTTTTGTTCTCTTTCAAAGGCTTATACAAAAGAGTTTTGCACTGCTGCATGGCGGTCTTTAGCATGGGAAGTCTTCCATGAAATTTCTGTGGAAATTTTCCTTAATGCTTCCCTTCAAAAAGTGTTTGTGTGCTTTCTCAACCTGCATCATCCCTATAGCGGACTGGAATTCCTTGTCATTCTGTATGATAGCTTGAAAGAAATTAACACATTTAAGTCCTCTTGCAAGAGCTTGTATGATTTGTGGCATTTTGGTGGTTCGAAATCGGTGAGTGCTATCGGTGAGTTTACTTTCATTGTCTAGCACCGTAAATTTTCTTCTTCTTTTCTTTTTTTTTCATAATTTTATTGGTCTGCTTAAGGAACGACCATAGGTTGTCAGTGTTGTCGATGTTGTCAGAGTTGTCGAGGTTGCCGGTCGTCGTAGGACCTCATTATAGCTTCCACGTTCCGCGCGCTCTCTAAACTGTCTCTGACCCCGACAACACTGACAACATCGACAACACCGACAACACCGACAACCTATGGCCGTTCCCTGAAACTATGAAAATTCTCTTCTTATCCCAGGTCTCTTTACCGAAGCAGCTGAATGCGTGTCTGCAACTCTATGAGGAATTTTATGACTCGCGACATACGGGTCGCAAGCTCCAGTGGCAACCACGACTTGGTCAGTGCGTTCTCAAAGCGAATTTCCGACCAGGGGTAATATTTAATATTTAATATTTATTGCACATAAGTGCGTCATTTCAATCATAATGCATTAAGTGTAGACTATAAAAACAAAAGATCCAGTAGAATAGAAGAAAAGCCGTTCGAATAGAAATGGTAGGAAGAAGAACGTCAAAACATCAAGAAAGATCGACATACTTTAAAGGCAGCGGACAGGCAAAATGGACCCCTGTCAGATTTTGGTAGTTTCGGGTAGTGGACCCCCCAAGTACACCGTAGCCCCAACCCCACATTCCAACTCATGCGCTAAGTCCTGAAAAAAGCGCTTCAAAATTCCACCAGCCCCGCCCACTTGCATTGAGTGGGCGTTATTGGTGGAAGTTTGAAGCGCTTTTTTCAGGACTTAGCGCATCAATTGGAAGTTGGGGTTAGGGCTACGGTGTACTTGGGGGGTCCACTACCCGAAACTACCAAAGTCTGACAGGGGTCCATTTTGCCTGTCCTCTGCCTTTAAGCGCAATACTATGGCATCACGTAGTTTGGGTCCAATTTGGATAAAAGTGTGATGAAGGCTTGTATTTGACTGCTCCATGATTATAATTATCAGAATAGAATAGTGTGATCCATGGAGATAGACCCATGCCCCCTTTTGCCAGCAAAATGATTTTGATTAACAAACAGCCAAGGTTTGATAGTGGCTGTAATTTTTGACTTCACCAGACCAGTAAGCCAGGGTGAGCAATGATTCTAAGTGAATTGTAATAGGTTGTAGTGAATGGGTAATTCATAAATGAGCGGGAAGAATCAAACTTGTTGATTGTTATCTGTGAAGAAGGCAATCATGCCAACTCATTTGCCAGCAGAAGCTCTTGCATAATAAAATATGCAAAGCAGGGCTTGGTTGGTGAAGTAATATTGATCAACCTTGCCCAAATGATTCCGGGGAGAGTCCAATGACTCCAAAAAAATATCAAATAGTTTCAGTTTTTGTAATTCGATTAGAAGCAAGTCAACAAGCTATATTGATTGAAAAGAGAAGCAAACATTAGACCTAAACTTACGTGACGGGAATATTGGGTTACTGAGACATATGAAAGAAATTAATATAGAAAAAAAAGAAAAGAACAGAATTTGATGGTTGTATTTGGTATGCATGCCCTCCTATTTCCTTCATTGCATTGTGATTACGACTGTCTTTGCCAATAACAACTTCTTGAGTAATACAATCACAGTAGGCTTGTCTACCAGTACAGCTGAAGGAAAGAAAGTTACTCTAAGAAAGTATTACTGACTAAACAGAAATTGCTGCAAATCAACTTTCCTTAATTTTGACTTGAAACTGAAGCCGCAGGTCGAACTGAGAATGCTCGAAGGTAAATGCTGTAACCATCTCGCTCCTCGGCAAAATAAGTTGTTGTACGTCAGCAAAAATTGTCTTCTTTTGATCCTGTTATAATGCAAACTGAAAGAAGGGGAGCGTGGACTGGTAGGCATAAAAACCCAGTACTTGCTTGCAGGAATCCTCAGTTCTTTCCGTAGTACTCGAAAACAGAAAACAAGATCAAAAATTTTTCTGCGTTGTTCTAAGCTTTTCATATTTAGTTCTGCAAGACGGTTAGGGTAAGATGGGACGGTAGCTCTAGTCATGCCTTTCCAACATTTGAAGTATAACAAACGTGTGAATGTTTGTTGAACTTTCTCTATCTTTCTGACATCTCTTTTCAAATATGGATTCCAAATCTGTGAACAGTATTCTAAATGAGGCAAGACAAAAGTTTTGTACAGTTTTTTGAATATGGCAGAATTTTGAGAATGTACACATCTGAAAATAGCATATAGTACATTATATGCTTTTTTGGTGATGACATCTATATGTTGAGAAAATTTGAGAGATGGTTCAATCATTACTCCCAGATCTTTCATCAGCTTGCATTCTGCTAATGTGATTCCGTTAATTTCATGACTAGCTCCTTCATTTCCCCCGATATGCATGACCGCACATTTGTCAAGATTTACGGGAAGATCCCATTCATGTGACCAACAGAGCATTTTTTCGAGGGTCGTCTTCAAAGCATTACGAATCTTATCATAGTTTGAGGAGTCATAGATTCCATAAAGTTTTACATCATCAGCATACATTTGTACTTTAATATGAAGTGACGTCTTCAAGATTGAAGGAAGATCCATTGTATATATCAAAAAAAGTAAAGGCGAAAGTGCACCTCCTTGGGGAACGCCACTATCACAAGAGTGTCTATTGGAGTAATCAAGCCCAATTTTTACAGTCATGTGTCTGTTGTGTAGATAAGATTCCAACCAAGAAAGCAACTTTCCAGAAACTCCAAGTCTTTTGAGCTTTATCAAGAGCTTTTTATGGCACACTTTATCAAAAGCCTTCGAAAGGTCAATGAAAATGATATCAACTGATTGGTTGTTATTGACCGCCATTGTCCAGTCAAAAATAGTATCTGCTAAGTTGGTTGTGGTACCAGCCCCTTCTAAGAAGCCATGTTGCTCCTTGGGGATGGCACCCGATCTCAAAAGCCATGATGTCAGTTTATCTCTCAGAATCTTTTCCATAACCTTGACCGAAGAAGAGGTCATGCTGATCGGGCGAAATTCTGTCACCAGTTCTGGGGAAAAAACTTTAGGAATCGGTGTAATCAGGGACTCTTTCCATAAGAGTGGAACTTCGCAAGTAAGCATAGAAATATTAAAAATGTGTGTCAAAGGCTTGCAAAGTGATTCTGCACATTCCATGTCTATGATCTGGGGTATGCCGTCGAAAGGTTCTGTAAGTGAAGGCTTCAATGACTTTAAAACCCTGTAAACATCAGAATAATCGAAGTATACGTCGCACAGATGTCGATTAGCTTGAGCTGCGACAACTTCATTGTCTTTTAAAAAATCAGGAACTACAGGGTTGAAAACGCTAGCGAAATAATTAGCAAGCGCATTGGCTTTATCGGAATTTGTACTGTAGGTGCCACTTGTATCTTTCAAAACTGGAATTCGGTGATTTTTTCTAAATATCTTCTTAACATAGCAGAGCAAGTATAATATTTTGAAGAAGCTTTAGCAGCAAGTTTACGCTCTTTATGTGCAAGAAGTTTCTTCAGATGGTAATCGATATCCTTGCATATCTTTCTGTATAAGGCATTATTAAGTGGATTTTTCAAAGAAAAGAAAAGACGATTTTTTTGCTCCAACAGATTTCTTATGTGTAGAGGATATTTTGAGTTATGATGTTGAACTCGAAAAGGCACAAAAATTCTAAGGGCATCGTACACAACTTTGCAAAACCTTTAATACACATCATCAACCGAGGAGTACTGGTTAAACACATTCATCCAGTCAACGCTCCGCCGGTAAAGGTTCAATGATGAAAAATCTGTGTTGACAAAATCAGGCATGGGAGGAAGATTAGGAGTACAATAGTTTACATCAAAAGTAAAAGTGATCATAGAATGGTCAGAATTAGCGAGAGGTGCCAATATTTGTACGTTTGATATAATCTGTGCTGATGAGAGAATCAAATCAAGGATGTTGGTTGCATGTGTCGGGAAATTAACAAATTGTTTCAAACCAAGTTCAGCAAAAAAGATTGACGAATTTTGCAGATATGTTATTGAGAGGTCTAGCACAGCTCCAGTCGATCTGTAGATTGAAATCGCCAGTAAGCATTGTATTTGAGTTTTCACTAGCGAGATCAGCTAATAGATCAATTAGTTGATCATCATCAATCATCTGACTATTCGGAGGTCGATAAACTAAGATAGTTCTTACTTTCAAGAGCTTGGTTTGTGAAATTATATCGACACATAAAATACTTGCTTTGATTCTATCACATACATCAATTCTCAAAACTAAGAGTTCAGCATAAGCTAGAACGCACACTCCGCCACCTCTACGTGTCGTCCTATCTGATTGAAAAACGCAATACGGAAAGTTGCCTATTATTTCACTATCAAAAATTTTTGGAGAAAACCATGTTTCGGTAATAGAAACAAGGTCAGGTTTGTAATCAGAAAGAAAGGCATGAAACTGTGGAATTTTGTTTATCAAACTTCTGGCATTGATTAGATAAGCTTTGATTTTATGCTGAGTACCGTGCGAAATTATGCGTTTTCCGATCTCCGATTTGCCAGATCACTAACTTTTACCGACTGACCGCGAAAAACTACCCATTCTTTGTTGGTCATTTTTGAACATTTTTAGCAGGTCTTAGGCGCATCCTGAGTAAGATTGAATAAATTATACGAATTTGTTATTCCTATAGTCTTTTTATGTTCAGTGCGACAAAGAGTTGAAAGTATCGTTATTCTAAGCAATAGTGTTACTTCTTTTCAATGATCAACCATCTTGGACAGCTGCCGATATCATGATGGCCACAAAACTAGGTAAATTTTTTCTTGCGCCCATTGATAGCCTGTCAGTCTTATTTTACTCAGAACAAAAGGAATTTGTTCGAACGATGGCATCTCTGTCATGCGCCAAAGTTCGTGTTTTGCACAAAACTCCGACAAACAAAGGGGTGAGTAGCTTGATTAACATTCGTGATAAGATATTTAGGTAAGTCCACCAATTTCTATCTAGATCAATGACCAGATGTATTTACTGTCAATACAGATATGAAAGAAATGCGTTTCCGCATCCGTATCTCGGAAGTACAAATTAAGGACACGGTTTGTTAATGGGCCGGCATACATATTTTCTGTGTTGAATTACATAGAAGCGATTTTTTTAGGAAGAAGAATACAAAGCAGTAGAAGAAGAAGTTAATCAAGATCGACAGTACCAAATTGATGCAGCCATTGCGCGTGTCATGAAGACACGCAAAAAGCTCAACCATCAGCTGCTGATATCAGAATTTCGCACAGCTTAGGTAAATCTACATGCTGTCTTGAATTGATGTTTTATTTCTCATCTCTTCTTCATTCCCGGTTCGAGCAGCAGACTTGAAAAAACGAATAGGCTCGATTATAGAGAGATATCTACGACGATGTGATGAAGATTCAATTCAATTCGTATCAAAACGTAGCTTAGTTATGTATATTAATGTATTTTTGGTACACTTGTAGTAATTTTGTTGGAGAATAAAAACTAAATTTTGAGTGCAAGAATGTATGTTGGTTTTTATGAATTTGTTATCCAAAGTTTCTGTTTTGAGTCGTTTGATGTGTTTTTTAGCAAAATTTACCCTTAGATGGCCGGCAAGGCTCCTGTTCTGACTGCTTCTTTGGTGCGCCTTTATTTGTTTGGATGTAATGCTCAAATTGCTCAAGATCGTTGCCTAATCCCTGAATTTGTGTACTAGCTATGACGGTTACGGTTTCCGAAAATGGCAACGGGAGGCACTAAACTTAGCCTAAAGACAGGTTACTACTGGATAGACGTGCTTTCTGCTGTCGTGCTCGTTCTTTCGAAAAGCGTGCGCGATTTGAAAGCAAAGCCAAATTCAACAATTCGCTTGTCTACAGCGTAGAGACAAGCATATAGCACTAAATCTGGACTGTAGGCATAAAATCTTATTAGCGGAAGAATTGTGTAAATTGTTTTAAAAACTTATGTAAAGTAATACCTTTTCCAAGAATTAGTCCGTTTCCAGATGGTCACCTTACACTTTGTAACCATATGGAGCATATATTTTTGTAAGTTCACATAAGGTTTTGGAACTTCCCTTCATTGACGGAATCCTCCGTCAAAAATCTGTTTCTGAGCATGAAGACAATCTGATATCGTTGCTTTTCTCTTGTTTTTTTTTGTTTTAATCTCTTCATGAATCGTTTTGCTGGCGTAGTATTCAGCTCCACTCCAAATTTTTGCTCTTATTCCACATTCACCCTTCAGACTAGTAAGACTGTTTTTTCATATTCTCCTAAGTCAAAAGGTTTGCGGGGTCAAAGGGGGCGGCGTAAAAATTTTTAAAGTCAGGGCGGGACTTCTTTCCAGAGGCCCTAGAGACCAACGTGCCGCGCCCTCTCAGATAACCTCTGGGGACAGGCGGCCATGCGAATTTTGAGCAAGCGCGCACCGGAAAAATAGTTCGTTGATTTTTTGCCGCCCGCTTGCAGAAATTTGGAAGAAATTGGCGAAATTAAAGACGAATGCTTGAAAAACAATCGCGGTTTCTTTATGGATTAACCGCGGCGCAGTGGCCGCATTCTCGCGGACATTCCGCGAGAATATGCAAAAATTTCGGAGGCCGCACGGTCCTTTGTGGAGGACCGCGCAACCCCCCGGTACTTTCCGCTGGGAGAAAGTACCTCAAACTTGAGTAATTAAACCAACGGTGACACCTCTGCCACACAGAGTCTTACCTGCGCTCGACGTACGCCCGAAAATGCCTAAAAAGAGTCCGAGCGCTTGCTGAAAGTTTGGCCAGCGCTCGCTGAAAGAAATTATTTGCCGAGCGCTTGCAAAAAATACTGTATTGCTGCCCGCTGGCAGAATATGCGATCGTAAAGGAAGTGCCGCCCGCTGAAGGTTTGGCCACGCCCCAAAATTCTGCTGATCGCCTGCAGAAAAGCGCGAGTTTGCGGACCGCCTACCCCCGGCGATTATCTGAGCTGTTCTATATTTTGTTTCGAATTTAAGAATGTAAACGTAGCAAGCACAGCACAAAAGGTCGAACTGATACTGTTTTTCTAGAGAAAAAGAAAGGGGATATACATTTTTGCAGGTTCTAAGCGCATCCCTGAGAAAGTTGGAAATACAACGGATCCAAACGTTGAAGCGCATCCCATCAATTCAAAATTATTACTTATATGCTCTAGCAATATAACACACAGCGCGAAGCTCTATCAAACAAATGCCTTGTTTGCAGCCAGGGTCGAGCAAGATGTATGGCGCACGACCGCCGTTTAGCTCTCTCCCTTCTCCCCTTCTCCCCTCTTCCCCTCTCCCCGTATTGCACTCAATAAGACCTCTCTGATTTACCGCTTACCTATCGTGAGCATGACAAAGAGGCCCTATTAGCATTATGAGATTCATTTTTGTGGCTAACATGTGAAATAATCTCTTTGGACCAAGTTTCAGTTCATTTTGAGGTTTCAAAACACTGGACAGTGAAAAGGTTGTTTTTGAATGTCGTTGCCTTGTTTTTGAAGTAAGCTAACTCTTTTTGCGTAACAACCTCGTAAAATTTTTAAAAGTCAGGCGGGACTTTTTTTTCACGGCCCTTGGAGACCAACATGCCGGGCCCTGTCCCATACTTTGTTTTGAATCTAGAATTGTAAACGTCACTATAGCAAGCACAGCTTGATAGGTCGATCTGGATACTTTTTTTCTGGAGAGAAAACAAAAGGGATATACAGTTTGCAGGTCGTTTTTGCAGGTCCTAGGCGCAGGTCCTAGGCGCATCCTGAGTTTTTGCAGGTCCTAGGCGCATCCTGGGTAAGTTGGGAATACAACGGATCCAAACGTTAAAAGCACCGTCCACCCAAATTTTCGACTTCCATGTTTTTGTCGCCTCCGGGTCATCTGAAAGCCCTTATTTCGAATGCGAAGTCGAAAATCCCTGAAAACCCGAAAAACTCCTATTTTTGAGAACAAGCGGGACGGGTGGAAGTGCAGGTCACATGGCTGCGACATATTATACGCCCGGCTTATGTCAGCGCCGCAGCCCGCCAAACCTGCAAAACGGGCGGAGTGACCAGCTGTGGATTACGTACCTTCCGGAACGGATTTCTCGCTCCGGAAGCAGTCTTTTGCGGGGAAACTTGGGGGTTGGCCTGGTGTGGGGGCTCGCATAAGTATGCCATTAAATCTCATGAACCCCCAGTTTGGGTGGATTGGGTGGACGGTGCCTTCGAAGCGCGTCCCATCGATTTAAAAATTACTCAAATGCTCTCGCAAGCACGCACAGCGCGTCGACGTTCTTCCCCATCAAACAAATGCCTTGTTTACAGCCAGGGTCGACCAAGATGTATGGTGAGCGACCGCCGGTTAACCCTCCCCCCCCACCTATATTGCGCCTCAATAATACCCCTCTGAATTACCGCTTATCGAGGTAGCATGACAAAGAGGCCCTATCAAGCCTTATGAGATTTATTTTCATTCTGAGGTTGATTTTTTTTCATTCTGAGGTTTCTGAATACTGGGCAGTGAACTGGTGTTTTTTTTAAACGTCGTCGCCTTGTTTTTGAAAGAAGCTAATCCTTCTCGCGTAAGAAAACGATTGACTTTATTCACAACAAAGACAAAATGATGTGACATCGAATCTGATCTGCAGATAAGGGAACTCCGACTCTGGCTAACAAGAAAACGATACTCGTTGTCCGCGGCCTTCTGAGATATGTTGTATACCATTACACTGGCCTTGGGACGCAGATTCCAAATCTCACTTCCGTTTCTGCTAATCTCCTCAAAGATGTTGTAATAGATCGTGCGGATTTGGCTGCTCAGTGAAATATGTTCGGAGCAACAACAGTAACGGTGGCTGTGGTTCAGTGGTTAGTGCAATGGACTCATGAGGTGCAGGTGTAGGTTGAGTCCTTTTGTGTTTTTCAGTTTTGCATTGCCTCAATTAGCCTTCTTTCGCATCCTCGAGTTAATCAAACTCCCTTACTCTTCAAAAAATGTGGAAATTTAGAAAAAATGATTACTATTTGCGCAAAATGTATCCAGTAGATTTGCTCGAACAAGCTCAATTGAGGCAGTGCAAAAGTACAAAAGGATTTGAACCTATACCTGCATTAATCATGCGACTATCGCACTAACCACTATACAAGAATTTGGCTGCGGTAGAGGCCGTTCCGATGACCGTACCAGGGCTCGGCACGAGCTGGCACCAGGTAATTTTCAAAACGAAGTCCCGCTTGACTTTCGCTAAGTTTTACGAAGTCCCCTTTGACCCTAAATTCTAGAATACCTTCAAAAACCAAAACGTCGACTAAACTAAAAAACGTCGTAATTTTGTCTTTTCGGCCACAAAGGAGGTATCCCCTTTCTTTTTGCCCCAAAAACAACATACAGTTTCCTCCGTGCCAGCTGGTGCCAAGGTCTGGACCGTACCATTGGGAGGCCAAACTTTGCTCGAACTTTCTCCATAATTCCTTTCAGAAACATGATTAACAGAAACTGAAGTCAGATTCGGAATCAGCGTCCGAAGACGAGCGTGATGGTATACATCTCGTCTCGAAAGGCCACGGACATTGAATATCGTTTCCTTGTAAGTAATTTATGTAAACTTACGTGAATGGAAGCTGTGCTAATTGCCACTTTTTCTCGGTCCAGTTGGAACTGCTTGATGTGGACAACGAAACCGCTGAAACCAGTAAGCCCAACGTGACCCTTTGGTTACACATTTTTCATAATTTTTACCATAATGTTGACAGATAAATGTGCAAGACATGTTCAAGGCAGAAAATCCTCTCTTTCAAAGCAGTGAGTTATTACAAGTCCCTGAATGTTTGCTTAATAATCTGTAAATAACCCGTGTTTCTAATCTATACTTGCTTTAGCTTTTTCTTTTGAGGACTTGGAAAGCGCTCTAATAACAGCTGATTATATAAAGGCACAATAAAGTGCATATTTGGCAACTACAGCTGGCTTTTTAACTTTTCCAAGGTCTTCTACTAATGTTACCAAATTCTATGTTTGGTCATCTCAAACCTCAAAGACCCTAAGACGGCGAGCAAGCAGGATACACTCAATGCAGCTTTTTTCTTTTTTTCTGGTAGGCGATCTTTAATCCATTCGTAAAGCTCTTAAAGGTAAAGCTAATACTTTTTAACTACGTTCTAGGTCGTACCACAAAAATTAAAAATTGATATTTCGAAGCAAGTTCTCATTTGCTCTTTAAAACAGTATTCAGCCATAATCGTAGTATCATTTCCCAAAGATTCATTAGCGTCAAAAGCGTTCGCAGTTCACGATTTCTAAAAAGCGAAAATCTTCGAAAAAAATTCTTTGAAAAAATAAGCCAGCTATACCAAATATTAGGTTGTCCCGAATGTTTTGTCGGTTTTTTCAGACCGCTATAAGACCACGCACAATGAAGATCTGAATGAGCTTCAGCATGTATTCGATGCGGCTTTTCCTTCTCTTTCTTGTGGTTACATTTTCGAACCACAATCCTGTATGCTTTCTTCGATAATTGCTGAAATTCTTCACCCGTCATTTTTGTCTGCTCAAAGTTCGGCTAATTTTTGAAAATTTCATTTCAAAATTTCTCAAAGGTTTAAGTAAGGATTAAATAGAGCAATTCTCGAACTATAAGATAATATTTTTAAATTCCACTAATCTGCTGATTTTCGCTTCAAAAAATTATTTCTTTGGAGGTCTCGATTTTTGACAAAATCATGAAACACGCAACTGCAGCAAAAACATGAAAACTTCTGAAGTTTCTGCAAATTGCAACATGATTCTTATTGAACACTATTTATGTAACATTACCCAGTTTGACCTGCTTTGAAAATCAGCTTTTTGGAATTTTCGGTACTTTTACGTGGCAAACGTAATCAAAAAGCCGCGGTTTTTATTAAATGAATAATCATAACGGACTTGGTAAACGTGACTCGCATAATCTAAAATGGGCACAATGTAGCCAAAGCTTTCCTATTTATAACAGTTACCAGCCCTCCTCAGACGTATTAGGATAGAAATTTTCAAAATTCAGGAAAGATTTGCGTTACTGTTGAGCTGCTCAAAAAGCCATGGCGATCACATTGCAAAGACAGGGTAGGTCAGAGAGCAAATACAGCTGTAAGAAAGAAGATGAAAATCCAAATCAAATGGAACATAGATCATGGACTAGTCTTCTGTGAGTTTTAGTGAGCGATGAAAAAAAACCGACAAAACTTTCGGGACAACCTAATAAATCATTGTATCGCACTTTTTTACCCTACTCAACCATTATCACTTTTTTGAAAGTCCGAATTGGAAATCTCGAAAATTAGAAAATTAGAGTAGGTAAAAACATGGGTTGGAGGTTTGACGATTGATCAAGCGACAATTCAAAGACTCGGGATAAAAACATTCTGTTTACTGCATTTGTCTATCATTAATCTGAGTGATGCGACAGATTTGAACGACGCGAACGTTTGAACCTACTTAATGTTTTTTTTCTATGATTTATAATGGGCACGACAGCTCTTAGGAAAAAGAACACGTAATTAGCGGTGAGATGCGTCAAAAGTTCTAGAAAACTTTGGAGTCTTGCAGTATCCAAAGTTTCCAAAGTTTTCCACATGAAGACTAAGAAAGTGCAACTAAAAAAGTCCACTCAAGTTCTTCCTTTTGATGGATAACCGCGAATTCCAAACTTACAAAAAATATGTGGACTGAACATTGGACAGACTTCTAATTTCAGCGCATTCTATATTCTGCAACAATGACGAGCACCTACCACCTACCTGGAGATCGAGTTTAAAGTAGAACGCACTCATTATCTACTTGTAACTCACCTCCTACAATCACTTTGCTCCAAACTGACACACTGAAATCCACCCAAGAATCTAGAACAAAATCGAGCAGCTTTGACACTGCACGTAAGATCCAGTAAGGTTTCTCTTCTTTTACAGTCTGGAAAAGAAAATTTGAAACTACTCCTCCCACATGTACTGCGATTCACCTTAGATTTTGGCGGCACTGTCAAACAGCACAGATAGGCATTGCCTCGTCTAGGTTCTCGTTGTCCCCCGAGTGTTAGCACAGCAGAGAAGAACAAAATTTGGTAGAGATAGTCGTAAATGACAGCGACGGAAATGAATACGCAGAAAGTCTGAACAATACATAGATAACATGCTTAAGCGCTTAGAAATTTATTTGGAGCGGCAGCTTGGAATAAGGTTCATACTACATACAGAATAGAGCTTGTAACCAGGGTCAAGCGCTGATGCAATCCGGGACCCTAATTTACGACCCCCCCCCCCTAAAGGTACCCATCAGTATGACCGCCCCCCTCCCTCTCCCTCCCTCCCCCACCCCCACCTGCCCCCCACCCCCTCATTTACTTCCTTTTACGGTATTCTGCATGAATGAATGTCAATCTTAAAAGATACCTGCCATTAGACCTCAATCAAAATTATAGTCAGAGAAGGATAACTACCTACACATTGAAAGATAGCGCAAGTAATGCTTCACCGCTCAAAAACAAATTCTACGTAGGTTTGGTAAGTAGTAAAATTTTGCAAAATGGCTACGCTTATTGTGTTTGAGAAAATATGAATGGAGACGACATCATCTGACAAAGCAGAACGTCCATTTTGATTCGAATGATATTTAAGCTGTACTCGAAAAATGAAATAAAATAATAATTAAAAAAACTCAGCATTCGGAACGGTTCACTTTAGTCATTATAATTGAATTCTTTATAATAACCCCTTTTCTAGTGAAGGATAATAAACTTTTCAACTATTTATGAATGTTCGGCATGATCCTTTCATGGTCCAGTGGTACCGAAAGATATAGACTATGGTTCTGGAAATAAGAACGTTTCAGACTTTAATGCAGTCCCGTCTTCTATCCCCTTACGACAATGTTTTTTTTGCAGAGAGAAAAAACGATATCTTTTGAGCGTAAAAATTGTTTTCGACTAAAAAGCTTACTTTCAATCTAATGCAAAGATTTTCCTCGAAAAACCGTTTTGGCGCTTTCCAGAACGATGTCAAAAACGTGCATAAGCACGGTACTTTGCAAATTCGTAATTAAGGTCATGGAAAGATGACAGGCTGTAATGAATAAGCTGCGTAGTATGGTGCCCATACTATCCACGGAAAACGTTTCAGCCACTGAGGAGCAGTGAGCTCGAAAAAATCTAGATGCGACTCTCGCAAATTTAGATGCGATCCTAAAAAGCAAAAACTGGGATTTTTAAGCTTGAAATTTTGTAGCTCACCGGAGAAATTATAAAACAGCCCAAAATTCTTATGATAGAAAGTAGGAGAATGACCTCGTATTACTGCAAGATTGCTGCGAGCAGGCCTCCAAAGTGGCGAAAAAATTCAGATGCGACCCAGATACGACCCCCCCCCCCCTTTTTTTGAATTTTTTATTGCCATATATGAAATTTTAAAAAAATCCACAGGCTATGAAATACAACCAGATTTCGCACAACTGTAGCAGAACGTCTCCAAAGTACAGGTAAATTGTATGAGCCCTTCAAAGACAACAAAAAAGTTTTGAAAATTATCAATGGTCATCGCTGGTAGAGATGAATACTTTTTCGAGAGTGTGAGACTTTAGTGATGCTTCGGAACTATGATTTCTAGGCCATTTGGCACATTTAACATTCTTGTCACAAATGCATGCCTAGTGTTTGGGCTTCTGAAAGAGTCTCTGGAATCTTCGGTCTTACTTGTGGCCAGCAGTTCGTCTGAGACACCTTTCTTGCAGGGAGAAAATGCTGTTTTTTGAAGAGTAGAGAATGTTTGCGACAAAGCTTATTTTCTACATTCCACACTTTTTTAATTGGGACCACCCTCTCTTACGACCCCCTAACCCATCGCCGCTTCCCCTCCCCTTTACGACCTCCTATGCTGTCGCGGATTGGGGTCCCCCGCTCCAGACGTCAGTGGTAACTTGCTCTCCTGCATCGGCGACAGGAGCAGAGGACGCCATCCGTGAGATAGGACAGCGACACTTGGGGAAAGGTAGCTAACTTGCTCCACGCTATTATGGCCTGCCACGAGCACAACGCACACGAATTAGAAGCCCTAAGCTACCAACCAACCCCCTAATGCCTACTGCCAGCTATCTCGAGCCGTTCATCAAGGACACTTGTGTCTACTTGCAACTTGGGGCACTAGCTAGCCTCGTGCCTGGTCTTCCGACGGATGGATCCTTACAAGACATGAGTACACAAGAAACATAACAGCATACAGGTATAACTGTGCCAAGGTCTGAGCCTATGGCTACCACAAGGGTCAAAACACTACACTTTTAAGTGCCCACCATTTATCCCTATTTGAACCAACACACAAGCAACTCAATACAATGGGCAGAGTACACACGGGCCAAAGATCTCACCTAGGGTTCGGTAAAAAGAAACCCCCCGCGAAGTGGCTCCTCAGCCCCGCGGCAAGAAGGGAGCGCACAGCCGGGTTACCTCGGTGCAGGTGCCAGTCCTCCTAGCGTGCAGGTGTTGAACATCGCTGGCTCGAAAGGCGCGCTGCTCGATCGATCAATAGACAGTTGAGGTGTCGATCGATCGCTGCTGGACAAGTGTGGGAGAATGCGTGACTTATGCGAAGTTAGACGTGGGAACAAGAGGCGCGGCAGCACGAGGACTGGCATTTTAAAACCCATCGCTTTGCGTGGCAAACTCCCTATAAGGAAGTCGCGCAATCCGCGACACTCCGGGCGGCAGAAAAAGGTTCCGAGGTAGGCTCCAATTCACCACCTTACCTACGACTACGGGTTAAACGTACACACATAACTACGAGTAAGAGTAACCCTAGTACGCGCGCTGGCCTACCGCGTATCGTAGTGACAGCCGGTTGTCTCACGGGATGGAAAGTCGTCGAGGGCTCTACGTCGGGACTTCTGGTGTGTCTTTCGGCAGTTGAGGAGAGACACTTGTGTTGGCGGCGTCGACGTTGACGGAAGTTGTGGTATCGGCATCTAACCATTCGACCATGACTTGACGTTGACGTGGATCTTCTTGATGACGTGACGTACAGCGGCTTGACATAGACTGGACGGCAGGTGTCGACGATTCAAAAGTTTAATTTTGCCTACGGGCGCGGTTTTTCACGCCAAGGGGAAAGAATTTAGACAGTGAGGGGGAGATTTTCCTCAAGCGCAAAAGAACCCTGGGTCAAGTCAAGCTCAAAAGAAAGGGGAATCCCAGAAAACAAAAAACAATCAACACGGTCTCCCACCGTGGCCCCAAAAATCGTCAGTTGTGGATCAACGCAAAATGTGGCCATAGCAGCTAGCCTAAATCAAGGTTAGCAACAAAAAGCGAATTAAGGCTCGCCGAAAAACAAAAACCGAAAACAAAACAATAAAACAGAAGTATAAACTAAAAACCCTAAATTGTGGGCATGTCCTTGACAAGTTCACTGTGGCAAACAACCAAAACCCATGGCACTCCCCATGAATGCCTTCCCAGTCAACCTAAAGTAAAGTTGACGACAAAATAGAAGAGTGAGCTTAAGGCTCACAAAAAAAATCGCAAGTTGTGGAAAGAAAGTAACATAGGGTAGAAATTCACAACAAAAAACAAACTTACCTGCGGGGCTCTCTGGGCGCCCTGTCCCCTCTCCTCCTGCCGTAGTTCCGCCAAGGCCTTATACTAGGCTGTTGCATAAGTTCTGTCCGATTTGAATTTTTGAGTTTAAAATGTCATAACTTCTTTCAGAGTCAACTTTTTTCCAAGGTCTTAGTTTCTATGTGTTGAGCAGTCCCTTGGCTAAAAAATGCATATTGAGATCTGCGCAAATCTTTGTTAAGGAAGAACCAAGAATGCAAAAACTTCGCAGCGTTTTTCTTCGAATCTGTCTTTTTTGACATGGTAACGCTCCCTTATGAAAATTGATAGGCATCTTTTCTAATAATGGATGGATAGAGAAATTTTCGTAGATTATTATGCAACATAAAAGAGCCCATAGGGTTTGCGCTGCCGAGAGATTTTCTTGACCGAACAAAAAATTAGCCACTTTTTGACCTCGCTTCAGCACATGTGTGCATGCCTATTTATGAACTACAAACGTTTTACAACTGACGTGAGCGCCGAAAAGGAATTGGTGGATGGGCCCTGTTAGCTCTTGCTTTGCCCTAGCACCTCCAACTTTGAGCTTGTCGATTACTTCTATTCGCAGAAAGTTATTGCTTGTAAAACATCTATACCAAAGATTTATGTTCGAGGATAAATTTCACTAGCAAGACGTATTCTTCATGGGACCGAACTTCTGCATATACTAGCATTCCATACCCTTATTCCGAAGCCAATGAAAGAACCTGACTTGAAGGGCGCATTGTGGAGATATCCTCGCAAGGACATATTTCTAGGGATAGAACGTACCTCGGCCACTTAGAGATTTTAGGCCTGTGATCTCCGTACACTAAGAATTTTATTGAATTCTGGTATGCTTTAGAAAGCGCAAGGAAAGCACTTTTCAATGATACCAACCGTATCGAATTAGAGATGAAATTCTCTTAGAACAGCTGCTTCAAACATGAGGCAAAAAAATCGGACAGAACTTATGCAACAGCCTAGTACTGCTCTAAGCGCAAGCGATAATCCTCTGGATCGATGTCGTTGATCCCATGGCGGTTGTTGAAGCAGAAGGATGTCTCGTAGTGCTTGGACCTACATCCTCTGCATCTCCTTCCGCGGAAGGGACATTCTTCCTCAGCGTGTCGGTCGCAACAAAGAAAACACCCTCCGCGCCTCGCATTGATCTCCATCTTCTGCGATAGATGTCGATACACCGGGCAGCCCGACGAGAAGTGACGTTGTCTGCAGAAGTAGCAGCGGATGTGTGTCTCTTCCGGTTGCTGACCTCTACGCTGGTTCTCAGGCTCACGATAGCCCACTTCGACCGGGACCACTTCCATAGGCTCCTCACGTTGCTCCTGACGCTCTCGTAGAATGGGTTGTGGGGCCCCATCCTGGGGGGCGGCGGGCTGTCGAGGAGGAGGAGAAGGTGCTGATGACGCTGCAGAAACCTCCCGACTAGCGAAGCTTCTAGGTTCCGGGTCGAAGTGTGCTGTGGATGCTGATGTCAGTTGAGCTGTCTCATCAAGTGACTGTTGAGAACTCGACTGCTGTGGATTCGACGTCGTCGATTGAGGCTCAGCCTGAGGCGGTTTCGCCTTAGCCTCCGACTGCGGTGGCGCTGCAATTGCTTGCTGAACCACTTTCTGTGCTGTCGCACTGGGGACTACCGATCTGCCCTGGCCAACGTTCCTGGTCATCAAATGTTCCTTCAGGATGTCGCGATAGGTGTCATGGGCCTTCACCATCTGGGCTACGGCTGCGGCTGCGGCATAGTTGTTGGACACGATCTTCTCCAACGTTACGCCATAAGTGGCCAACAAGTTCAGCTTACGCTGGAGCTCATCAACTGGCGTAAACAGAATCGCTGTAAGCTGTGTTGAGATTGCCTGCCGTCTGTAATTGATGTTATGAATGTAATGAAAAAGGTCAGCCATGCGATCCAACAAAGCGTCAGGATTCGGTTGCGGCCTATGAGCTAACTCCTGTAGGTAACTTGTGGCTTGTGCAGTAAGTTCAACGAGTCCATTGAGATGGCCTGAGATCAGTAGCGCATGCAGATGTTCGGCTTTCGCGCCTTGTAGATCCTCCGCCTTCGTTGGATATACAGGGTGTCCCAAAAAAATGTTAACACTGTTTGATCGTTAATAACTCCCTTGCTTTCAAGTCTTTCGCCGAGCTTTAGGTACCATATTGTAGAGCGAGAATAAACTTAGATTCACAGTATGGAGCGAATCAACTAACGCTCCTCGTTACTGTAGAATTACGTAGGAAAATTGACAAGGATTTTAGGCCATTAAAGCCCATTTTCTGCTTCGAAACAGAGCTTAACAAGCCAAAATCTCTTGTACTATGGTAATGAAAGCCGCTGATTTTGGATGTGAAATTTTCACTTTATTATGATACTTCTTTTCAAAGTCATCCTAGGTAAAGTGTAATAACTGACTTCCCAGCATGTGTCAAAAATGTGATTACACCGTCAAAAAAGCTGAAAACACTCGTAAAAGTTGTGTAGTAAAATCAGCGTGCGCGAAAACCCTAGTATACGATTTTTCAGAATTTTTGAAAAAAATTTTGTCAGAAGGCATATTTCACGACGGTTCCATATGCTGGAATTTCCTACCGTAATTCTACAGTAACGAGGAGCGTTAGATGATTCGCTCGGTACTGTGAATCTAAGTTTATCCTCGCTCTACAAAATGGTACCTAAAGCTCGGCGAAAGAATTGAAAGCAAGGGAGTTATTAACGATCAAACAGTGTTAACATTTTTTTGGGACACCCTGTATCTCCTTAGTGAATATGCTTCGGATATGTCCAAAGAGGTCGTCGTGAAGAAAGGCGTCAATAGCGACTAAGTCGCTGTGGCCCAGCTGCGTGGGACTAAACACGCGTGTTGGGGAGAGAGCTACTGTCAGTTGGTGGAGTAGCTGCAGTGCTGGTCTATACGTCCTAGGTACCGCGAAGGCTTGGGTGTCATTGTCATCATCGCAGCTAAATCGTCTGTTGACGTTGTGTCCCTTCGCAATCCCTAAAATGAGCTTGAGCACTGTGAGTGCACGAGTGTGGGGATCGTTGATGTTCGGCGACGGATCCTGCGAAGGGTCAGCTGGGGCACGTGACGGCTCCTGTGCTCGCACGACGGCAAGCTCACGAATCACTTCAGCCAGGAGTGAAGGGTCCACTGAGCTTTCGCTCGGCTTCTCTTTCTCACCCGGCTCTCTCCGTGGCGAGTGCGACGGCGATCGCGATCTCGAACGAGATCGTTCCTGTCCGCGATGTTGTAGCAGACTCTCCGACTTCCTCACCGGTTCGCCTCGCCTAGTCTTAGTTTTCCAGATTGTCATCGCTGTAGATGGTCAGTCTACTCGTTATCGCTTTACCCTGAAAGAATGAGAGAACGATAGGAGTAAGAGAGCACATAGCACGTAAGCACAACGAACTCACTTAAGGTTAGTAAAGAGAATGAGAATGAGAGGGATGAGAAAGAAACAAGAAAATAGAAGCACAAGTCACAATAAAGGAAGAAAGAGAGAATGTGAGTTGGGGTTAAGGTGATTTGTGTTAGTAGCATGCGGTTATTAGGTTATGACATGTGAGGTCAAGTTAAACATGTGTAAACAAAAGAGTCAAATGTGGATTTCGCAATAATCAATGCTCACAAAACAAGAAATCTACGTGTGTAGACGGAATAGATACATGTGAAGATGTTAGTTCCACAACGCACCGTTACACAACTAAGAGAAAGAAAAGGGGAAAGAATAATAGAATGAATTGAGAGTGAATGAGAGAAAGATTAGAGAGAAATGTCCAAAAAGTATGAGCCACGCATAATTTTGCATTCAGAGGAAGACAAAGACGAAAAATCAGAATAGATAGGATATAGAGGATAGATGTGGCTCATGAGAGAGTGATGAGGAGACAAGAACAAGAAAGAAAGAAACAAATGAAGAACACATAACGCGAAAACGAGAAAAAACCATCCGGAGCCGCAATTGCATGATGCAATTCGTTGCACATGCTGGCTATCTT
This sequence comes from Cylicocyclus nassatus, assembly GCA_958299035.1. NCBI lineage: Eukaryota > Metazoa > Nematoda > Chromadorea > Rhabditida > Strongylidae > Cylicocyclus > Cylicocyclus nassatus. Next base: position 49,546,274 of record CATQJL010000316.1, on the reverse strand, counting down.
CCATTCGTGGCGGGACCAGTTTCTCTCTCGGATATATGTGGAGCGCGATAAAGACCGCGCTTGCGACTGCAACGCATGTGGTTAAAGCATGGTAAAGATACATGCTACACACAAACGTCGCTTGTGGAATAAAGCGCGTCAATGATGACGTGCAAATGGGGATAGAGACTTGGCCCTTCGAGGAGGCTGTATCCTCGTAGGCGATGTGGAAGGCTTACGTCTATGAGGACGTTCTTTTGTGCTCAACTATGGGTGTGTAATCATCCTTCGCGCGAATTTCCAAGGGATATAGCCTAGATAGAGGCCTCTTGAGGATGTTTCCATTCGGCACTCGTACCTCTGCTACTCTCACGCTGTTATGATTAGCACCACATAGTCGAATCACAATTCCCATCTTCCATTGTTCTCTGGGCACATTGTCTTCCGCAATAATCACGAGATCGTTCACTTGTGGATGTTCAGGCGTGACTGTTTTAATCGGCATTGATGGCGTTGGATAAGGGCAGAGAGGTAATCGGTACGCAACACTTCCCAGAAAGAATCTAGGATAACTTGGGTTTCCCTATACCAGTCTGCTAGTCTATGTCCATCGACAGCAATGTCGTGATCCTGTTCTTGCGAGGGTAGTTGTAGACTGACTTCCGGCGAAATGAAGTCGACTGGTCGTAAGATGCGGAAAGAAACGTCCTTCTCCCTGTAAGGTGTTATGGGGCAAGAAAATGACAGCTTCTATCTCCACAACTATCGTTCGCAGTTGTTCCCATGTCAGTCTCGACTTTCCTACGGTCTTCTTAAATGCGGACTTAAACAAGGCAACTAGTCTCTCATAGAAACCTTCTTTCCAGGGGGAAACTGGAGTAATGAACTTCCAAGTGACTTTGTGGTTAGCGACAAAGTCGTATATGTCATTCCTACAGTGAGGAGCAAAGAATAAGTTGTTAATTGCATCCTCTGCTGCGTGGAATGTACTCGCATTGTCACTGTAAATAATATCTGGTGTTCCTCGTCGTGCGACAAATCTGCGAAAGGCTAGTAGGAAGTCCTGAGTAGAGCAAGAACTGACAACCTCGAAGTGAACCGCTCTCGTAGCCATACAAGTGATCAAACAAATCCATGCCTTTGCCTTCATCCCGATGTTGTCTCTATAGGCAATTGGTCCGAGGTAATCCAAACCTATGTTCTGAAATGGTCTGAGTCTCTTTACTCGCTCTTTGGGTAAGCTTGGCATATCCGGATAACGGTATGCGGGACCATTAGCTTTCTTGCAAACGACACATGTGCGTAAGATCCTGACCACTGTACGGCGTGTAGATGGTATGAAAAAGCATCGGCACAATTGCGCTATCGTCCTATAAGTGCCTTGATGGTAAGACGTAATATGGGTATAGAGTACAATGAGAGACGTTAGCCTGTGGGATAGCACCAGTAATATGGGTGCTGTGCGATAAGCCTTTTCCATTCGAGCAGGGCATCTTATTAGTCCGTCTCCGTCACAATGCGCATTGAATCGCTGGAGTCGAAACGTCCCAAAAGATGACTCGATTCACGATAATGTTCACGAATAACCAAGTTCTCAACTAAGGCAATGTCTTATGCCGTAATATTACCGGCGGGCGAAATTTGAGATAAAATTGGAATTGCCTTGTGGAGAAGTTGCTTACTCGCGAATGTGAGACGCTCGACAACCCTACGTCGCAAAAATCGAAGGATGTAAACGGTAATCCGCAAAAGCTTCATGTAACCGTTCGTGGCAAAGAATGGAATAACCGAAACATGTGAATCATCTCTAACCAATGATACCTGTGTGAACTCCTTATCCTGTTCCGCAGTTGTTACGGGCGGAATCGTAAAGCCCATATCGTTGTTAGGCCAATCTTTAGGAGGTTGACGAATGAACGATGGTCCTGTCCACCAAACATGATCAGCAGCTTCCTTCGTCGTCAGACCACGTGTAGCATGATCCGCTGGATTATCTTCGGAAGCAACATAGTGGAACTTGACGTCGCTTCCTAAATCTTGAAGCTGTTTAACGGTCTTACGAGTAAAAGTTACTCGATTATGGACGAATTTTTTCAATGGCCTGATGGAATGGATCCAATAGAGCAGAATCTGGGAGTCTGAAAAAATGTGGATGGACGAGATCTTAAGGTCCAATTCTTTTTGCAGGTATTCGGCTAGAGAGACGCAGCTTCTGGCTGCCAATAATTCCATCCTTGGTATGGTGATCGGCGTGGGCTCGTTGAGGTGTGATCTTGCCATGATGAGGTGTGAAGTAGTCGCATTGTAGACTCGGCTTACCAAGTATGCGCAAGCAGCAAACACTCGTTTAGAAGCATCTCCAAAGATGCATAAATCGAATGCATGCACACTGCGTGTGGTTACTCGTCTAGGAAGGGGTGGTAACGGATCTTGTACATCCTGGCAGATACGTCGCCACTCCTTTTGCATTTCCTCATCAATTGATCGTCCCATCCAAGCTTTTTCAGCCACAGATCCTGTACGAATAGCTTGAAAGGAACCATAAAAGGAGTCAAAAGTCCTAGAGGGTCATATGTGGATGCATAAGCTCTAAGAGCTGTACGCTTAGAAACTACTGGGTATTCCAAGGTCCTGATTGGTATAGCAAACGTATCCCGTTCAGGCGACCACGTAATTCCCAATAGCTTCGTGTGGTCTGGTTCCTTGGCATGGTCCTCTGGGTCTATCTGTTTATCAACTATCCTCGATGAGCACAAGAACTCTCTCAAATTCATGTGCATGTGGTCGAATATGGACTTCGCTCTGCAGCGCTTCGTCACGCGAGGAAGCACCAAGGATGACGTTGTCCACATACGTATTTTGCTCGATCTCTGTACCAAGAGGTGAGCTTATGTGGCGAAGATAGATCCTAATGGATGCGGTCAATACGAATGGGGATGACTTGACACCGAATGGGATCCTTGTAAAACGAAAGTAATGCAAGTTATCCTTGTCTGGAGGTCTATTGACATCATTCAACCACAGGAAACGTGTCACATCTCGTTGAGAGACTTGAAGTCGAACCTGATGGAAGGCTTTTTCAACGTCGGCGATGAGAAGGTAATTGTGTAGCCGTGCTCGAAGTTGTATTCCTGCTATCTCCGGCAATAAGGATGGTCCTTCATGGAGGCAATCGTTCAAACTCGGAAATCCTCTCATGTGCGAAGAAACATCAAATACTATTCTCAGCTTGGTGGTAGCTGAGGACTCCTTAAAGACGGCTTGATGCGGGATGTGGTAAACGAGATGACTGTCTGTAATGTGTTCGCTTACTTCCTCGATGAAGCCTAATTGTGGATGTTGCTCTATGGCTAGACAATAATCCTTCCATACCGACGGCTGCTCACGTAACCTCTGGTACTGACTGACTAGTCGGCAATAAGCTAACTGTTTATTGTCGCCCAGTTGGGGATGTGACTCCTTTCAAGGAAACTGTACGTAAAGGAACCCATTCTCGAAACATGCGGTGTCTTCAAAGTGCTCAAGAATAAGAGAATTGTGGAATGTGTCTTTGTCATCATGTGAATCACCTTTAATACCCAAGCGCTTTAATTGCCACAACTTGGCAACGATGTCTTCATTTCCTTCTATTGACTTATCGCTCCCGGTGGATGTTGATACGGGGCAGACTTGCGAAAAAAAGATCCTGAAACAACGCTACCAAACCTAGTGTGAGTTAAAACTAATCCCGACGGAAGGCAAACGGACAATCTTTGAGTAATAATATTCCAAAAGTAATCGATACCTATGAGAACGTTGACATAAACTCTCGTGGCATTGTTGTAGGCTGGGAGATCGAATCCGTACTGTTTGATGAACTCGATGTCTTCTGTGGATAGTTTTGGAGCGCGTGTATTATGGGTAAGCTGATCCTCAGTACGAACAAAGACTGTAAAGCTCTTGTCGAATGAATCGACAAGTGTGAGATCCACTTTCCCACAAACTTCTGTGATCTCGTGTCCTCCAAAGGTCAAAGTAATAGGCGCATGATCGTATACGCGAAGACCTAAGCGGGCAGTTGTAGACTTGGTGATAAAGCTCGTTTGCGCTCCGGAATCCAGTAGAAGTGCTATTTCCTCCAGTTGTCCTGACAAATTCAGAGCTTTGGCCTTGACTAGCATCGGAGCTGGAGCTACGTCTTGATCCGTATTGCCGTTGTAAAGATGGGATCGCAAATAACACTGTATATAATCGTGGCATTCCGTATCTGACTGCACCATACCTTCGATACATAGAGCCATGTACTCTGGTAACCCTCACTTTGAGCGTCACGATAGAACACAACTTTCACCTGGAAAGAAGTACAGATGTCATCCGGAGCGAAGCCCCGGATATTATAATATAATTAATGGCATAACCATATAGGGATGATTGTGAATGAGGCAAATTAGTAGTGACATCCAAAAGAAGCTTAACCGAAGGATTGCGTTTTTACGGCCTTTTTTGCTGGAAAAAGGTTTTTATTCGAAAATTCTACTAGAAACTAGGACAGAACTATTCAATTAACCTTGCTGTAGACTGCGATTCAGCGTTGGAAGTTCATGAAAGCCGCTGGAGTTCGATAAAACGAGAAGCCGCGCTCAAATTTTGCCCAGAGGGTCGCCACATAAATGCTGGTCTATCTTGCTATGGAGTAATTCTCAAGACTCGCGACGTTATCAGTGCTCCTGGCCGTCTCATGAGGATCACAACGATATATAGTGTTATAGGGTTTCGTTATGACCCCGCGGAGATCAATGATTAGAGCCAAATGCCCCGCCGGCTCTGCTCTGTCTCCGCTGCTCGTCTGCGTCCCCGCGCGTTGCGCGCTATCTCGCTACCTCAAATGCGGGGCACGGGGCATTTGGCTCTGGTACCCTTTTCTTCGTTGTTCGGAGCCCAAGTTCGACAATCTATATATCATATTGAAGCTTTTGATCTCTATTTTCACACTGACAACGTCGCAAGACTCCCTTTCTTAATTTAGACGAGAAATCTGGAAAAAACGACGTTTTCGAAAACCTCTTGTTTTTTCTTCAGATCAACTCTTTTCACCCGGATTTTTCGTGCATTCGATAGGTCTTGTTTCTGTTTATGGTGTAGACAACGTCGCCGAGCTTACTTTTTTGCTTATGCCGGTTTTTTTGTGAAAATTACACAAAAAGCGCGCTTTCCTTTACCTTGTTCTCTTTCAGTGGTTTTGCAACGAATTTTCTCCAGCTTGGACGATACTTGCTCAGAATGATGAGCGGAAGTCCAGACAACGTCGCAGGATACGAAACGACTATACGGGGGGTGAAATTTTAAAGGACGCATCAAAAATCAGATTGGCGTCGATGTGCAATCTATCTTTTCAGACGTGTTTAACATGTTCAATTCAGTTGTTGACAAGATTTCCTTCTTTAGGTCTCCAACCTACCTTCACAGCTAAGCAGCGCTTATTTCAATTGGAAAAAAACTTTGTTCTTGTTGCCACCCAATTTAAGGGCAATCCTGAAGAGGAGAAAACCTCCAAGTTAAGAAATCAATGATGTGCTAACCTCTGCTTTATATGATTTTTTCAAGTTTGCTGGTTTAATTCATATCTCTAAATTTTCATCTATTTTTCTAAAACAACCTTCACTTTTTATAGAGGGCAGGAACTCAAACAACTATCACTTTCTAGCCTCCGTCTCTTGACTATCGAAGGTATGGACTGCACCAACGATTGTCCACTCGATCTTGTTTCTGGCGGGTATGGAGATCCTGATCTTGGTCTTCTTCGACGTTCCGGGGAAGGTGAATAACATGAAATGTCTCGCACGGGTACGTCAAAACGAACTCGTGGAGATGGGGAACGAGAACCAGATTGAGAATTGGAGCTGGATCTGCTACGGTAACCTCTCTGTTCACGCAATTGATAGTAACGATCACGAGAATAATCTCGAGATCTTCTGCTATCCATCGAGAAGTCCTTGCTGGACTTCTCGATGCGGAGGAGTCTCTAGAGGAATGGTGACTTCTCGCAGCTGGTCGTACTCCGCGCTTACTCGTTCTGGCTCTTGGGGATCGACTTCTTCTGGACGTACGGGTACAGAGTAGTCGGTTGTGAGGACCTCCGCAATTCCTACAGGTGGAATAGTCGCATTGATCCTGGCGATGACCGTCTCGCAAGCACTTCCAGCACAATCCGCAGAACTGCACAATCTTACGTCGCGTACTTATCGGCATTCGCTGATCACATCGACGAGAAGAATGATCGAAGGAATCACAGAAGCAACATGCGGAAGTGTTGTACTGAACCCTAGGAGAACTAGGCACCGATGATGGTGCTGTGGAGGCATCTCTATTAACAGCATAAGTACCACTACGGGAGCAGGTCTGCTCAAATCGCTCTCTGGACGTGATGATGTTATCGAGATGAGTCATGACCTGTCGAAGATCGAAATCGGCTTGTCTTTGAAACTCGACATCATTGAGTCTCTCCTGAATGAACAAAGGAAACTTGGTCCGCACGAGATCAATGATAGTAAGAACTCTAAGATCTTCGAAACGCTTGAGGGCATGAAGAATACCTGAGATCCAGAACCACGTATTGCGCATATCTGAAGCTGACTCGGTAGCAGGTGAAAGTTCCTTGAGCTGTTGATAGAGTAAGGCTCTAGTTCTCCTCGGGCAATCGTATCGCTACTTCAATGCCTGTACAAGCTGGTAATAGTTGTTCTGCCCTGGCTCCAAATCTTGCAGTACCACTCTCGCGTCTCCCTTAAGCAAATTCTGCAAATAGAGATACTTCATCCTGAGATCAATGCTAGAATCGTTATGCACAGCTAGCTCGAAAGCACACCAGAACTGTTGAAATTGAGTGACGTCTCCGTCGAAATGCGGCAACGTTAGCTTTTCCAGATGGATCGCTAAGTGCTGAGAAGGAGGCGAAACCAATGTATCACCTCCCTAATTCCTTAATACAACCCCTCAGGTGTGGCACGCTTGACCCTGCCCACGTCCCTCTAACGCATTGTGTGTGCTATCCAGAGCAAAAATCACAGGCAGCAGGGTCTTCGTGCCAGGGCCTCCTAACTTTCTATGAAATTCTCGTCCGAGCTGCCTTTTGAAAATTGAAACGCCCCGAAAAAGGTCTTTTCACCCAAGCAAGATGGAATTGCAAAATCTGCCGAGACACCACTATCTTCAACCACATTGTATCAACTCCCAGTTCGTAGATCAAAGTTCTTAAAAAATCTTGAGTGCACTGTGATAACAAATTTATCATGTACTACCTACTGACTTTTATTGCAAGGTGATATAACTGCAAAATTCAGCAACCGTCTACTCCTCCACTGCATCTGTGCAATATTTCTTACTCATAATCTTCAATTTTTTCTTTACTATAGCAAAATTTGAAGAAATGCGAGTTTTCATACTTCCCCGCTGCAGAAAGATGCGTTGTCGAATTTTGCAGAAAAAAACGCAGACGAAGCGAGCTTGATACTCAGCAGTTGGTTCTGCAACGAAGTCGAATAAATGAATGCGGATTTCATTCAAATACGAGTTCGATTAAAACACTCGAACAAAATCGGAAACTTGTTTTCTGATTTTTCGAGTATCCAAATTCTATTCGAATCCTCGTTTTTTGATTATTCAAGTTTTCGAATTCTATTCGAAAATAAAAAAACTCCAAATTTTAGATTTCGAATGCGGATATACTCAAATTGTATTCGAGTGATCAAACTTCCGTTTGATTCGGACCGAAGTATAGAGCCTTGGTAATTTGCAGCAAAAACATCAAGTCCAACCCAGCCAAAGTGCTTGCAACTATTGGGTTGTCCCAAAAGTAAGCCGTACTTCCAAACTCCTAGCAGATTTAGGCTACCATTTGATAGAGCGAAGCCTGCTCTACAAAGTGACCATCAAAGTCCGTTTTAGTCTTGATCAACCTAGAACTTGGATCCAGAAATCGAAAAAAATTCAACACCTGAAAATTGGATTTTTGCGAAGGAAAATTCTGAGGACCTCAAACTTGGACATTATGCAGCAGACACATAGTAGTACTCACATATGCCTATGCTGGATTTTTCCGTTTTTGAAAAGCGAAAAAAAAGAAACGGCAAACTCCGCCACCAGCCCCTCTCACATATGCCATTTTATATCACAAGCCTTAAAGTAAAACCTTGAAATGCAACCTCTGTTTGTGCTTTGGATCGAAAAATATCAAGTTTTACATGAAATACCCGAAAAAAGTGGCATTTTGGCATTTTGGACCATCTTTGTTTCTCAACTTTGAGCCCCCAAAAGTTCATTAAATATTAGGTTGATTCATAATTAGTGCACGTTTTTGTCACCTCTTTTTCCAAGCGCTGGTTTTTCAAGAAATCTGATTTTTTCCGAAAAATTTCAGAACTATCTGAAAGAGCGTTTCTTCTAGTTTCTTGTATACCTTATCATTTTCGTGGCTCTTTGTGTGATACCAAATTCCACGCTTTGGAATATGAGGGACTAAAACTTGAAATTCTTTCCTTTTATACTTTTTGCTTCCATGAGAACAGAAGATGCTGATTTCAAAAAATATGCTTAACAATTGCGAAGCGTTCTTCTATAGAATTTTCTATAAAGCAGAATTTTGCAAAAGTTCTCGGATGAGAGATTCAATCGCAAACTTGACTTATTGTGGCCTTTGGGGTTCGTATCAAACTTTGAAACAAGAAAAAATTGCTTCGATTTTGCCTTGTACACAAAGAATAGATATAGCACATTGAGTGATAGAAAAGCGGTGAGGTTTTACAGCTTTTCAGTGGCGAAAAATTTGAAAATTCTCAAAAAAGACAATTTTTCGCTTCCTTGAAAAAGCTAGGAATAGTTATCACTTTTGAACTTTTTACAATAAAAACTTTTTACTCGTCGTAAAAAATACCGTAAAATCCGGGTTTTTTGCCACTGCTCTCTTGACCATTGGCTACGCAATGAGCAAAGTTTGCGCTTTCCAACTACCCTTAAGAGTAAGTTATGTTTTTTCAAAATAGAGGTTCTTCAAAAAAATTCTTGGCATTTTTCGGATTGACAAACTTCCTCGTAATATTTATCTAAAAACAAAAGCATGTACTGTAAAACCAAAGCTTAAAGGTCAGTCGCCAGCTTGCACGGCAACCAGTATTGCCAGCCGATAGGTGGACACATTGCTGGACGCTCGTTAGAGCAAAGGTATAGCCGACCGATCGCACGGTAACTTTGCCTGCTTTCGCACGGCACTTTGACTGTTTGCCACACGCACAGAATCTTTTTCATGTCAACCTTTCGTGCGCTAATGCTTATAGAAGGATCGCTCGCACGGCGCCTGAGTAGTTTTCGGCTCTGACAATTACGAGACGCAGGCATTCAAAAGAAAAGGAACAGAGCCGGTGGGGCATTTGGCACCATTTGGCACGACTAGACGCAGCGACAACGTCGCAAGCAATGAAAAATCACTCCTTCCAAATAAGCCAGCATTTTCGCGCACCACTCTCTGCGTAAGATTCAAGCGCCGTTTCTTATTTTTATCAAACACCCACAGTCTCATGGTTTTGAAATAATCATAGCCAGGAAGACGTTGATTGAGATGCTTTCACCAATTTTTGAAAATTTACACAAAACCTCGTCTTTAGCAAAATCATATCTTATCACATAAGGAACGAAGCCTCAAATGACTTTTGATTCTTTCTATAAAGGTTGTGTGTGTGTACTCTCAATTCATGACTCTATGTATCGAAGGTATGTGTGACTCCAAATGTGAAGCGCGCATGCAAGTGAGGTGACTCGAACTATGGCTAAAAAATTTACGGAAACTTGTGCGAACGAGAGCCGTACTTATCTTTTTCCAGAATCACTGGAAGTTGGGTTTCAGCTGAGCTGGAAACACCCTTTACTCACATGATTTTTCATACTTTTATATATGTAACTACCGCTGTGAAGGTTCTTTAAGAGTAAAAAATTCAGTGATCGCCCCTAAACAAACCAACCTCGGTTTGAGGGGAAGGTGGATGGGGTAAGAGAGGAGGGGGCAAGTGTGGACATGTTGGTGGGGCATGACGCAAGACTGAAGTTTTTTTGAACTTTTTTTGCTAATAAATAATAGAAATAGGGGTCACCCTTATAACTACTCTAGGATGGGCGACAGCATAGGCAAGAAAGACAAACGAGAAGAAGTGGGGGAGAAGGATCGAAAAAGGTTAAAGGGGACTTCGCAAACTATTTTCAAAGTCAAAAAGAACTTCTTTCAAAATTGCCCGGGTATAATAGCTGTTGCCGAGCCCCGCGTATCTTAGGCTTTTTCAATGCGACTTTGAATCTTGATTAGAAACTCTACAGCTCTGCATGAAAAAAGGGAATCTTCAGCACCACTGTTTCGGATTTTCTCCCAAAACCTTCTCGAAGCTCGTAATCACGAATCACATTGTAACTCCAGTATGAAAGCTACCGAACAAGGACTAAATGTTTGCAAACAGCTGTTTGCACTACTGGAAAAGTTACTGGTCAGTCAAAGGCAACATCTGGGCGAATAGGATGGACACATAGAGATCGCACGTGGGTGATTTTTGGAACCTTACTCAAAACTTGCCAAAGTATTGACGGCGCACATGCGGCTGAGATTGTTACCAAACCAGACCCCGCTACCTTGTTTGGCGAACGACCTACGGCCTGCACGGTTTCGCGCGAGGACCCAGCGTGGTGAGTTCCCATGGCATGCATTCGATGCAAGTCGTGCGTCAAATACTTTGGCGGGTTCTGGTTCGGGAGAAAATATTTCAGTTGCGAGTGCACTATCTGCGCTGTTGCTTGGCCAGTGTAAGCCTCTAAAATCATTTTTAGGGAAAACCCATGGCGAGCTGGAAGAGTGAAAATAGGGAAATTCGAACGACCTAAATTCTTTCGATAGTTTGCTCATAGAGGTAATATGGCTTGGTGATCAAGAAATATGTCTACCTTGCAATCTAGCTTTTTATCGTAGCGTTGATAAGTAGAAGTTGGGTGGGCACAAATTTTTTCAAACTTCAACCTTGCTCTCACTTTGGAAGGGAAATCTTCTACGCAGACAGTTCAAGAAACGTGCTTACCGGATCTTTCTAATTGTGATGTGCGCTGCGCCCCTCCGGACAGGTCTACTGTAGGATATCACGGTGTTGCACTGTATCAGCAATTTTGCCTTGATGAGTTGAGCACAATGTTCACACCTCTGTACAGTCGAGTAGATTTCCTGCTTAATATAGTGTTCCTGCAGACGCGACAACGCTGGGGCGTCAGTAAATGCCTTGCGAATTCCCGAGCCAGTGTTTTTAGTGTTTTCTTTGCTTATTTCGTGCTTTCTAGTTGAACCTTGCTGATAAAGAGGAAAAGGGTAAGTTGAAGAGTAGTTTCTGTTTTCTGAGAAGTTCTATCATTGCATATTCACATATATCCACGTGGAAGCATTTCGCGTCAGCTTCCTGTCTATTTTTTTTGTCATTTCCTTTTCTTCTGTCACTTCTTCTTTCAAACTTCCTCCGTCTTGTGAGGCGTTTCTTTGAACGCTAGTTGGCTTATCTTGCAGCAACTTCGGATTTCATCCATGAGAATTAGCATTTTAGTCAAGTACTTCACGCGATAAAGACAATAAGTCAATCGTAAAAACCCATTAGCGTTCAAAGAAGTATCTCACAAGAAGAAAGAGACATGAAGTGACAAAAAAATAGACAAGAAGCAACTGCTTCCACGTGGATATCTGTGAATATGCGATGGTAGAACTTCTCAGAAAACAGAATCTACTCTTTAACTTACCCTTTTATTCTTTATCAGCAACGAATCACCTAAAAAGCATAGAATAAGCAAAGAAAACACTGGAAAACCTAGCTCGGGTACTCGTCAGGCAATTATTGACGCCCCAGCGTTGTCGCGTCTGCAGGGACACTATATTAAGCAGGAAATCTACTCGACTGTACCTTTCGCCTTCTCCTCCCCCCCCCCCCCCCCCTCCACCCCAAACTTGTTCTGAATGGATTGCTATCTGTGAAATATTAATGCCAAGATTTTGCAGTGTGTGTTGTTTGAGGTTTTATCTTTGTGATCGTACTCACCACGCACCTCAACACTAATAAAAGCTCACAAGAAACCGTTTTAGAAAAGCAAGATTTGAGGTACAAAAGTGATCACTAATCTTTCCGATTATATAATCAGGGAATTACTATAGATCCATGTAGAGTTCACGAAAAGAATTCAACTAAAAACACAGTGAAAAAGAAGAGTAAAAGACTCTTGCTCACAACGTTACATTATTAATATGCAACAAGCAAACCAGCGCAGACTTAATGCAAAATGGACCGTTTGAGCATTTTCGTGAAAATCTTTGGTGGCAAGATTGTTGGAAATACATTTCTAAGATTGTCACATTTCTTGCATAATTGAAACGAAATCCCAAATGAAAAGATTGATTCGGAAAATTTATTTGAATTTCAGCTTGAGTTAGTGATACCATTTCAATTCGAAACTGCGATTTGGTATTCTTCCCTTGTCAGGAAGAAAACACTCGAACAGGTTTGATTGAACGGCTAATTTTTTAGGATATTCAACGCGCAGCGCCGTTTGCGAGGCCGTAGAGGCGAATTTTTGCGGCATCGCAGTGCTCACTGATAGCGGCCACATTTGAAAAAATCGATGATGACCCTATTAAGGATTTGCCCAGCAAATGAATGATAAAACAAAATTACGATATTTGAACGAAAATATCATGGAAAGTTGGATTGATTAGAGCATAAATGGAGTGAAATATAAATTTAACTAATTCTTGTTTTGTGCAATTTTCAAAATATCCAAGCGAACTCTGCGAACCAAAAAGAAAGCCTGTTTTCCTCTTGTCAGTATTCGCTGTTCATCGATCCCTGCCTACTTAAGCTTCGAAATTGTGCATTGTGAGTTTTGCATCGCAACAATACGTCAACTAAATTGTTCCGTAAGTCACTCGTAAGAAACATACGGATTTTGTGTGATTCTGCTCTTTTGCACACTATCTCCCTTTCACCATAAGATCTACTTTGACAAAGTGGCATTCTGTTGAACTGACTGTGCTAGTTAACCGGACGGTCTTCTAGTTGTTCAACTGACCATCTCAAAGCACGGAAAGATGGTCGGTATTAGGTTTGAAGTAGGTTGTTCTTTTGAATGGCTCATACCAGGTCAACTGTGATGAATAGAAGTTTATCACGGGCCTCAGGCCTTGACTAGAAATAAAAGCAAGCAACCGGGCAAGAGGGCAACAAATCACGAATTTTTGACGAAACTTTCGTGCCAACCTGAGGCCCGTGATAAACTTCTATTTATCAAAGTAGACCTGGTATGAGCCATTCAAAAGAACAACCTACTTTAAACCTAAGACCGACCATCTTTCCGTGCTTTGAGATGGTCAGTTGAACAACTAGAAGACCGTCCGGTCAACTACCAAAGTCAGTTCAACAGAATGCCACTTTGCCAAAGTAGATCTTATGGTGAAAGGGAGTGTGCAAAAGAGCAGAATCAGACAAAATCCGTACGTTTCTTGCGAGTGACTTACGGAACAATTTAGTTGACGTATTGTTGCGATGCAAAACTCACAATGCACAATTTCGAAGCTTAAGTAGGCAGGGATCGATGAACAGCGATTACTGACGAGAGGAAAACAGGCTTTCTTTTTGGTTCGCAGAGTTCGCTTGGATATTTTGAAAATTGCACAAAACAAGAATTAGTTAAATTTATATTTCACTCCATTCATGTTCTAATCAATCCAACTTTCCATGATATTTTCGTTCAAATATCGTAATTTTGTTTTATCATTCATTTGCTGGGCAAATCCTTAGTAGGGTCATCATCGATTTTTTCAAATGTGGCCGCTATCAGTGAGCACTGCGATGCCGCAAAAATTCGCCTCTACGGCCTCGCAAACGGCGCTGCGCGTTGAATATCCTAAGAAATTAGCCGTTCGATCAAACCTGTTCGAGTGTTTTCTTCCTGACAAGGGAAGAATACCAAATCGCAGTGGCGAATCGAAATGGTATGCATATTATTAGATGCGTCTTGATGAGCTGATTCCAAATTTAGCTTTTTTCTGTATCTGCTAAGCTCTTCTCTAGAAGGAGTTATGAGAGTTTGAATGTCCGAATTTAGCAAACAGTTGCTGTAACATCTTTAAGAACTACTTGTTCAATAACACTTAGTTGTGTGTTCGGTGTACGTATACATTACTTATAGTCAATGCGCTCAAAACCATGCCAAAAACACAATATGCTTCAAAACCCCAAAAACTTTACTACTCTAACCGCCCATAGCTTCTTCTAGAGACGCGCTTAGCAGATACAGAAGGTAGAATTGGAAGTAGCTTATCAAAACGCATCTAATGATATGTATAATTTCGGTTCGCTACTGCGACCTGGTATCCTTCCCTTGCGAGAACGCTCAAGATCTTTATGTTTAGAAAGCGATCTGCATTCTGATTAATAGCTACTGATGCCGTACTGAGGCGTACTATGTTCACTTTAAGCCCGCCCTACCCGGGTTGCGCTGGACGAGTTTTACTACGGGCCAAACGCAAAATAAATTACTTCGATAATGGTCAAGTACAGCCAGTTTTCGGAGCACCCGGCAGCTCAGATCTAGCCCTTGCTCTGTGATTCTATTGTAAAAGGCTAGGTGAAGAATCACGATCTTCGTAAACAGCTATTGCATTACCGACCAATTTTCCGGTCATTTCATCTTTTTTCAGGGAATACCCGTGGCGGGTTCGAAACAAATGAAAGCGGAGAAACGAGCTTGAACTGGGATTCAGCTTATAGAAGTAATCTGGCCTGATAATCACCAATTCAGGGCTGCTTTGTAAACTTGGGTTGGTAAGTAAAGCAGAATGGACACCCAAACCATCTCTTCTTTCACTTTTGAGAAAATAATTCTCTTCTACTTTTGAGTATCAATCATCTATATACAGCTGTGTAAAACGCTTACCGGAATCTCCTAGACGTGATGTACGCTACACCGCTCCGGAGTGATGTGCAAAAACTAAGGCTTATTGTAAGCGAAACACGGTAATATGTTAAAATAAAAGATATGATTCTATGAGTTCAATACAACGCTCTTTTTCGATTGAAAATTTTTGCACTAGAGGAGATTATAACGCTGCTGAATTTATGTGATTCGAATGATATGGCGGCACTAACGATGTGTCGCGCGAACAACGAAGAGTCTCGGATATTCGAGACATCCATGGAATTTTGCATGTACTGTAAGGGTATTGTGCTTGAAAACACAGATAAGGTTTAGCGCATCACAAAATCCAATGGATTTGTTTGCAGAGTCATTAGAGTCACCCATCAGGATAAATCCAAAAGTGTAAAAATGTAGAATGCGGAATTACATGGTGTAACAGTCTTTCCAAAGCATCCGTTGTGGAAAACTCCATGATTGCGATTTTTGTGAACAGTGGGTAGATAACCACCAAGCGCAAAGTTTCCGGTTTTCTTTTCCCGTTAGATTTTCCATATTACTTCTTCTACCAATGGTCTCTATCGTAAATCGTTATTTACATATGCGCATGCCTACGGCAGGTGCATGTTTAAAAAGCCGAGCCGTTTACAGCAGGTCGACAAATCCTGCGATTTATCTCAGCGAGCTGAGCCCATGCGTTTTCGATTCGAAGCTCATTGTCATCAAAAGTCTAGCAACACTTAAGCGACATCGGCAATATCGGAGAATTCCGCAAAATCCTCGATTCTGCCGACTTTGGTGAAAATTGAAATCTAGTTCGAATTCAGTACACTTGCTGTTTCAAAAACATTCTTCACAGTTTCTAATGTATTTTGATGGAGAGAATCTTGTGGTAAACGCGGTTTGGACTTCTCAAACTTCGAAGTGGTGCTCGACTGATGGGTTGCGATACAGAATATTGAAATCATACACGGTCAGCTGGCGATATTCTATGCTTCGCCGCAGACAAGTTAAAATAACATGTATTTTCAAATACATAATCGGAAATTCTGCAGATATCGATCAAACTTCTTGAATATATTCATGAAGTTCTTCGTCAAAGCTGAGCTTCACTCCATCCAAGGTTTTTTGCTGCTTGTGAGAAGCCGTCCCCGTCCTCACCTTATTTTATTCTTAGCTTTCACCTCAAAATGGGCGGCATATTCACTTATACAGCAGCGGTGCTAGGAGTTTGCACGGATTTGAATCCGTCCGATGAGAATAGGAAGAAACACCACTTTGGACGTCATCTTCTCACCTTTGTTCTAAACATATTGTCCAAGTATCTGTCACAATGACAACAGAGTCAAACCAGTGGCGTACCCAGATTGCCTTTTGTGAGGAGGGGCACGGCAAAAAAATTTTCGGATGAAAGTGCGATGTGTTAGCCACGTATTCCGAGAATGTTTTTTGGGATGCTTTCCTAAATTTTTGCGAGCCTCTAACCACGAGAAAAGGGGTCGTGGAGGCAGTCACGCCTCAAGAAAAATTTTTTACAAGGCTGATATGAATTTTTGAAATGTTTCCAGAATTATCAAATTTTTACAAGTAAAAACAAGCTGCGGGGGACGAGTGGCGTAGTGGTATGAGGCGCCGCTATGATCAGATCGAACCCAGGTTCGATCCCCGCCCCTAGGCCAACCAAGCCCTCTACCCTCCGGGGCCGGTAAATTGGTACCAGAATAATCTGGGAGGATAAAAGCACTGACCTGGAAACGGCTGGCCCCCGCAAGTCACTGTAATAAACTCGCACGCATACATTTGGCTCTTCGACTATGAAGCTAGTGTGTGCGCTCGGTGCATGCCCTCAGAGGGTATTGAAGACGCCGAATCCTTTATCCTTTATCCTTTTAAAACAATTGCACATTTTTATAACATATAAGTAACTATCTTGAATTTCGCGACCCATTCTCGCGGGGGGGGGGGGGGGCGGCACCCCACTGAGTCTGGCTATATAAACAGTCGCGTTCTTAGTGCTGCTCAACTCAATTGTTGTCTTCATTTGGATTCACGAGTGCATACTTATTACTCACAATCAGGGGCTAGGTTGTTTACAATATTTTAATGTGTTCGTATCTGTCCGTTACGTTAAGACAAATGCACATTTTTAGTGTTCGAAGAACTAACTTAACTTTTGGTCTTTACTGGCTGGCGGCTGGAAGGCGGGTTTTGTGACCTAATTAGGGCCCCTCGCGCCCGCTAGGCAGTCTGCGTCTCTCTAGCGCGCGTGCTCTCTGGTCATATCTAGCCTTATCTAGCCTTAGGTCATGAGCCCCGCCTTCCAGCCGCCAAGCCAGTTGAATCAAAGGGTGCTTGGAATTTTTTCGAGTTGAGTTCATCGTTTCGTTCAACCTTTGACTTCTACCTTGAAATCAACGATACTTTTTATCGCATTTTATCGATACTTTTTTCAATCGTTGTCTTTAAACTTATTACATGCCTTGCCATGCTCCAATCAATGTCAGTGAGCAAATGAGCAAACTGCTGGCGTCAAACGCTTTCGTATATATTAGTAGGCAATATTGTTGTATTTTACAAACAGTGCATATGTCTTTTATGATATGCATATTTTCTTATGTATAAAATATGAGTATGTGATCACCGAAGCCTTGTGAAGCCTTGTGATTTTTCTTTGACAGAAGATTGACAGTGATAGATTGCAAATAAAAAAACTTTTAGCAGCTGTCTCAGTCTATACTTAAATGTTTTACTGTAGCATGCAATCATAGAAGAACACGATCAACAAAAATTTTACCATTCACTTCATCCTTCGAGCATGTCTTCTACTACCAGGCATATACCTGAAGGTATTCCCAAAACGGGCGCTTGCCCTAGGAGCACGTCTATTCGTCAACTGAACATTTCCTTTAGAATTATGCCTCGTATTTCTAAGCGGATTAGAAGCGGCGTTTTTCCCGGAGTTTCTCCTGGTAATCATCCCCGTATTTCTTCTAGAAAGGCTACTTGCACTCATCCTAGAAAGATTTCTCCTAGCAAAATTATTGGTATTCGTTCTTTGCATAACTCCTCCAGCTTTCCCTGTTCCAAACGGATTGGTCCGGGTGAGACCATTTTTGGCGGCATTCATGGGATTCATCCGCGCGGCAGTTCCTCCGTAAGTAGGCCTCCTATTAATCCCAGAAGCATTGCCCCGTGGGGCAATCCCAGCATTCTTGTTAATCCGCTGATTACTTTTCCCGTAAGTAGGGCCTGTGATGGGACTCATTCCTAAGCGACGCCTCCCAGAAGCTTTCTTTCTCCAAGCACTCCCTGGAATCGGATTGCTATTCTTTCTATTGTTAGCATTCCAAAAATTTGAAATGCTATTTCTGCCTCCTCTTTGTGGTATTTTTTCACGTGGAGTTTGTCCTCGTAGATCTCTTCCTGATGGTGCTTTGCTATATAATTGCTTTGTTCCAGATAGCGTTTTTCCTCTTTGTAAAAATGGAGCCATCAAGTTTTGTATCGGTTTCACTCCTCGTAATGATTTCTTTCCACCCAAAGTCCTTTTGCCAGCATTTGCCGTTCTCGGCTCGACAGCATAATTTGTTGCGGAAATCTTTTTGTTGACCTTACTCCTGGGCTCCTTGAACCTCTTTTTAGAATATTCCCTCTTGCCGGGCTTTTCTTTCAGCATTTTTTCACGTAGGGTTTGTCCTCGTAGATCTAATAGTGATTTGCTATATGTGTGCCTTCTTCTCGGTGGCGTATATTCTCTTTGTGAAAATTTTCGTATCGGTTTCACTCCTCGTGATGAATTCCTTCCACCGAAAGTTGTCCTCCTGCCAGCATTTGCCGTTCTTCTCTTCTCATTGGCATAATTTGTTGCGAAAATCTTTTTAGAAACCTTTCTCCTTCCGGGCTCCCTAGTAAACCTCTTTTTAGAATATTCCCTCTTGCCGGGATTTTCTTTTAGCATTTTTTCACGTAGGGTTTGTCCTCGTAGATCTAATAGTGGTTTGCTATATGTGTGCTTTCTTCTCGGTCGCGTATTTTCTCTTTGTGAAAGTTTTCGTATCGGTTTCACTCCTCGTGATGAATTCCTTCCACCGAAAGTCGTCCTCCTGCCAGCATTTGCCGTTCTTCTCTTCTCATTGGCATAATTTGTTGCGGAAATCTTTGTAGAAACCTTTCCCCTTCCGGGCTCCCTAGTAAACCTCCTTCCAAAATATTCCCTCTTGGCTTTTTCTCTTGTTGGCAACCTTCCTGGTGGCTCTCCTGACCGGTTAACTTTTCGTGTTCTTTTCCCTGATGGAGTTAATGTTGGTCGTTTATGTGGCATTTTTTCTGATGATCGTTCCCGTGCTTTGTCCCAGCTTTTCATTGTTGAACGATTCCTTGGCGGCAAATTCCTCGTTCGCTTCTGTTCTTGTGGCATTTTCTTTGATGACATCCTTATTTGGTTTTTTCCAAATCCTCTCGGGACGGCTGGTTCCTTTAATGTTTTTACTGGTGGCATTTTGCTCAATGACTTTGGTGGAATTTTTTTTCCTGTTTGATACGCTGAGTCTTGTTTCCATGACATTTTTTTTTCTTGACTTTTTCTCTTTTGTTGACTTCCTCCCGGTAATCCTGTTTTTAATGGCTTTGCTGATAGGGGCTTTTGTTGTGTTCTTTTTTCTGATGAAACTGTGGGTGTTCGTTTTCGTGGTCTCAACTTTGGTGGACTATGATAAGGTGCCATCCCTTGTAGCAGTCCTCTTTGCCCTCCTCCCAGCGGCTCCCCTCGTGATTGCCCTCCACCTGATGGCCCTCTTCCTGAGAATCCTACAACTGGTGACCCACCATGTGTTCCACTACAACCACATGGATTTCCTCCTAATAGCATTCCTCCTAGCACTCCCCCTGTTGACCCTGCTCCTGGTTGTCCTCCTCCTGATAGCCCTAACCCATTCAAGATTCCTCCTAGTTGCTCTCCCCCTGATTGTCCTCCCCCAGTCACCATTCCTCCTAATATTAGCCCTCCTCCTAGTCCTCCTAGACTTAATCTTAAAAATCCTCCAAAAAACACTCCTTGCAGTCCTCCTCCTGATGGTCTTTTACCTGGCAATTCTTGTTCAGGTAAATCTCCTCCTGGTGGTTCTCCTTCATCTGGCTTTTCTCCTGGTGGTCCATCCCCTGGTGATTCTTCTCCTTGTGCCCCTCCTTTTGATACTTCTTCACCTGGCGATTCTTGTTCGGGTAGCTCTCCTCTTGGTTGTTCTCCTTCCTCTGGCTTTTCTCCTGGTGGTCCATCCCCTGGTGATTCTTCTCCTTGTGCCCCTCCTTCTGATGGTCCTTCACCTGGCGATTCTTGTCCAGGTAGCTCTCCTGGCGGTTCTCCTTCGTCTGGCTTTTCTCCTGGTGGTCCCTCCCCTGGTGATTCTTCTCCTTGTGCCCCTCCTTCTGATGGTCCTTCACCTGGCGATTCTTGTCCAGGTAGCTCTCCTGGCGGTTCTCCTTCGTCTGGCTTTTCTCCTGGTGGTCCCTCCCCTGGTGATTCTTCTCCTTGTGCCCCTCCTGATGGTCCTTCACCTGGCGATTCTTGTCCAGGTAGCTCTCCTGGCGGTTCTCCTTCCTCTGGCTTTTCTCCTGGTGATCCATCCCCTGGTGATTCTTCTCCTTGTGTCCCTCCTCCTGGTGTCTCTCCTTCCACTGGCGTTTCTCCTGGTGGTTCTTTTGCATGTGCTCGTCTAGTTAGCACTCCTGCTAGTAGCACTCCTTCTAGTTGTCCTCCTCCTAAAGCATTCCTTCTTCTTGCATTTCCCCCAGCTCTCCTTCTTCTTACGTTCTTGTAAGCGGCTTTTCTTCCTTCTTCTTTTCTACTAATGTCTCTTTTTTTTCTTTCACTTCTTCTGCTAGATCGATCTCTTTTTTTCACTTCCCCTGATAACTTTCCCTCTTCACTCAGTTTCACTAATGCCTCTTCCTCTTGTCTGATTTTCCCTGGTGGCACTTCAGATGTTATATTCCTTGGTGGCATTGCTTGTAAAGTTGGCATTCCACGGATTAATTCTTTGAATAAGTGCCTTTGCAAACCTCGTCCAGCTTCAACTGCGGACAATCTGTTCGAGTCTAAATTTATAAAAAAAATATGCGAAACAGCTATTGGAAGACATCAATAGAAGAGTAACAGACGCTCAGGTAGAAGAATGACTGGAGCCACTGGTGGCATCAAGAAGTGCCATGTTGTGCAGACGAAGTAGATCAGCAGCGCAAATACGAGCATATCCTTGGTAAACTAAAATATACTAGGTTACACAATGATGTGAGACTAGAAAGACTCAAAAAGTTGATTTCAAAACTATGATCAAAGGACTTTTGTTTTGACTTTGTGTACATCAAATTGAAAAAAAAACCATTTTTTCAGTTTTCAGCATTTTTGAGGAAAAGTTAGTGCAGTCTAAGTGCTGTGAAACTTCGCCATCAATTTCCATACATTTAAAACTGTAAGGTTGGTGCAAAAGTAACTAACGAGCGTGCTCTGGGCAGCCGCCGTGTAAATAGAAAATGCGTGAAGTACCAAGAGAAATCATTGAAGAGAAAATTCGCAAAGTTTCGATGTGATCATCATATAGCAGACATGTAGTGAAATGCAGTCGAGTAGATTTCCTGCTTAATATAGTGTTTATGCAGACGCGGCAACGGTTGTGCGTCGATAAATAGCGTTGCGAGCTTCCGCGCGATGTTTTCTAGTATTTTCTCTCCTTATTCTTTACTTTTTAGGTATCCAGCTGGTTGCTGATGAAGGAGAAAAAGATAAGCTGAAAAGTATTTTTTGTTTTCTGGTGATTGGATTAGCGCTTATTCTTAAGTAATCTACGTGGAAGCCACGCATCAACATGCGTATGCTCTGTCACTTCATGTTTGTTTCTTTTTGTGAAGTATTTCTTCAGACCCTACGAGCTGTGCAGCAGCTTCGGCTTCCTTTCAGAGAAAGATAGCATCTCATCGTTTAGTTCGTGTGATAAAGACGATAAGTTTTATGTAAAAGCCTACTAGCGTTAAAGAAACGCTTCACAAGAAGGAAGAGGCAATAGGTGACAAAAGTATACACATGAAACTGACGCGAAGAGGGATAAAGAGCCAAAAATACACATAAAACTGACGAATAGCTTCCACCTAGATACTGAGAATAAGCAATGAATTAACAAGGAAAACACCACAAAACACTAACTGAAACTTGTAACGGCTTTATCGACGCACAACCGTTGTCGCGTCTGCAGTGACACAATGTTGAGCAAAAAATCTACTCGACTGTACATCAATGCAACTGCTGAAGTTTTTTGCGCTAAAAGTAGATAAGTTGAGCTAAAAGTACGAAATTGTTGCTTCGGGTTTATTGTTTGTGCTGCTAAATACGATATCGATGATTAGCACACACACAGGACAAACAATCCTACGGTTATTACTTTTAAGCTTTGTGAAACGCAACTGTTTACGCGAAACTAGCGCACGATTGTGTTTTTCACTTTCGGGCAATATTTTTTCTCAATTCACAGCCATAAAATATAGCGAGAGCTTGGATGAGTTTATTACTTTTGACCAAAAAGGAGGTTTGTATTTTTTCTGGACTTATTTGTAATTTTTGAGTCACTCAGAGTTCTAAGTTCTTTATTCGAACTTCATACATAATAATGCACGCGGATTCCTAGTATCTATCATGTTGTAAATGTTAATTTGCTCTATCGAAGAATGTCGCTCACATTCATACTGCAGTTACAGCAGAAAAAAACGCTCATTCTTTTGCACCGACCTTACAAGAGTGTTTCAAAACATTACATAAAACGTTCGATCTCTAAAAGCTTTTTATAAAAAAGCTTTTGTCTTTTTTCAAAAGCCATTTTGTAGAGCCGCTTCCTTGCAGTATAGAATGAATCACCGTCGCTATCCATCACTGCAAGATCACAATTGGAATTCTGAATTCTGAACAAAGTTTGCAGCCATATAGGGCGCTATTTATCCTCGAAAAGCTAACTAAGCGACGTGAAAATTTTTACACTAGGCTAATCAGAGCCGATGACCCTAAGTGATTTACGCTTTTCTGCATTGTTTTGAAAAATATTACCAATTGAACCACAATAGCTGTTTTAACTGTGGTTTGTAAAAACGTGACACACTGTTTGAAAAGCTTCTCAAACTCGTAAAAAGCTGAGTAATGAAGTCAGCGTGCATGACCTATTTCAGATTTTGGAGTTTTTTCAATCCGGCTATCTACACTGACGCTGTGGGCTGAAAATCCATACTGATATTCTACAGTAGTGAAGAAACCAATGTTTTGCTTCATTTTGTAAACCTAAGTCAAAGCCCTCTCTACAATGTGATTTTCGAAGAAATGCGAACGTTTTTTATATAGAAAATCGTGAGAAATCACTCGTTCGACGTATTATTTTCTAAACCTAAAAATGGATGTATATTTCCTTGTATAGCCGTTGGATAGAAAAGCTGTTCATCTTGAAGTTATGTGGGCGTGTGTGTTCGTGTGGGCGTTGTTAGGTTGTGGACTAAGTTTTGTAACTGATACCGTCACTTTTCGCTTTGTGATATTTCCGCGCTTTGATATTGTGTATATTATAATGCTACAAAGTACTACAAAACACAAACAGCTTACTTCTTGACCAATATAAAAATTCCAAGCATTTTTCGAAAATTAATGAAATTCGTTCAAGGGTTTCTTGGTGATTTAAACAAAAGGGAAAAAATTTGACTACACACAATAATCCAAAGTTACACGATTTTTCAGTAGAGGTTGAATTATCCAGTTCAATAAAAAATGAACTCGAAGACAAGTCGAAATCTGCCCCTTCCCCCACCACGAAGTTCAACAAGTTGCTTTGCGCAAGGCTACTCGCGGAAAACAGTCATTAAGGGAACGGCCATAGGTTGTCGGTGTTGTCAGTGTTGTCGATGTTGTCGGTGTTGTCGGTGTTGTCGGAGTTGTCGATGTAGTCGGTGTTGTCGGGGTCAGAGACAGTTTAGAGAGCGCGCGAAACGTGGAGGCTATCATGAGGTCCTACAACTACCGTCTACCTCGGCAACCCCGACAACACCAACAACCTATGGCCGTTCCCTAACTATGGAGTCAAAATCTCGGAATTCTTCGAGACCTTGCGTATAGGGGTCACTTGACCCGTAAGCGATTATTGCGTTAAAGTAACATCTCTTTCTGCTTTTGGTAAACCCTCATTCAGCATCGTATTCTTCTACCACGCTAAGTTAGTAATATTTTGGATGCGCATGGATAACCCCCTGGGTAAAGTTTTAATCCAAACCGTAATGATGTGAGGTTTTTTGCCGTAACCTATATACAAGATATATTCAGTGAGAGAGAAGTCATCAAAAAAATTTACTAAACTTTTTTCACAAGTTAATAGCAGCTTTCGTCAAAAGCAGACGGGTTCCACGTTTACAGTCTCTGTTTTCGAGTTTTCAGCGAAGATGCGATTAAAAGTGCATTTTCTAAAAGCGACATTTTTCAGTAATTTTCTGTTCCTGCACCTAAATGCGAGATCAAAGCTTGTCACGGTACGTGTGGACTACTGCTGCATTAGAATTTTTTTCGCTTTTTGGGGCTAGCCAGCGGCAAACTATTACTAGGCTTAGGCTTGGGTATAGGTTTAAGCTTAGATTCCATCTTGATTCAAGTTAGATTTATTAGGTCGTTCCATGAGTTCGTAGCGTTTTCATTTTCCTTCTCATATCTTTGAAGAGCGGTTGATTTGCGACAAGACGCGTATATCATTTGAAAGGGCTGATTGTGCTCTTTAAAATACACCTACTGATTTCGGTGCTAAGCTGATTCACTCGGATCTCGCAGCTTCCAAAGATGGAAATCTTGAAAGGCAAAAAGGAACAATTTCGGCATATACGCATTTTTCCTCATGAAAAGAAACGCTTTTGCACAGATTTTTGTGTCGATTATGGAACATGGCGGCCGCACATCATTATGGGACAAAAAGGTATTGGATTGCTACAAAAGATCAGGGGCTGAGCAGGATGTCCCTGAACAAGACTTTTCGGGGGACGGGCAGGACGTCCTGCACTGAAAATTGCTGTACGGATAGGCGATGGTCAACCATACCGTAGGCAATCCAAATGCACCGTCTAAACCAGGTCCTACCGCAGAAAAAGCCCAACAGGCAGATCCAGTGAGCTTTTCTGCGTAACGAAACATAGCCTCATACGGCAAACGTCGTCAAAACTGTCCTGCACGACTTGACTTCAGTACACAAAATACTCTTCAAATCTCGCTCTATCAGATTATTATCTGCTCCGTTCTTTGGCAAACCTCATGAATGGTGCCTGCCTCGATTTCAGTAAGTAGTTTGAGCGCTGATTAGATGACTTTCTTAGGACCCGGCGCGCAGCCGTTTGAAAAATTGAGGTTGAGAAGTTAACAAGAATGTGCCAAAAGATCGTGCGCTACAACGAGGAATATAATTTTGATTGATTTTCACTGTAAATTGATGATTTTGTTGGTTTATAAAAACGCTACGAACTTATGGAACGACCTTTTATATTTACGCTAAGGCTTAAACTTGTGCTGGGCTTACTCGGAAATAAGAGCCCTTATCACACTCAGATAATCGCGGGGGCAGGCGGTCCAAACACGCAAACACGCGTTCTCTCGCAGGCGGTCACCAGAATTTTGGGGCGTGTCCAAACCTTCAGCGAGCGATACTTTCTTTACTGTCGAATGTCCTGCTAGCAAGACAGAATACAGATCCGCTTTCCAATGATAAGAAGCCAACGCGGGGATGTTGGTGCATACGGGTTCAATTAAGGAGAGACCTATTAAATCGCATCAAAAATTCAAACGAGTATTTCGTCCGAACTCTTCTTTTGAGTCATTGGCCGGAAAGCAGTTACAGATCTTTTGCTCTCCTGCTAGAACAGGGCTAGTATTAATAGAGGTAGGAAACCGGCAGTATCTTCATTTTCTGCTTCGCTTTATCAAATTGCACTTCTTCACTTTTTTTGTATCCGCCTAGGTGCGATAGCAAATGGTGCGAAAAAACTTTCGTGCCAAACTAATATATCAAAATCTGATATACTAAACCACAAGGGTGCCTCCATACTGCGTCGTTTCGTTTCTCACGCCGGGCCGTTTTTGCAGCGAAGCGCATGGGTCAAGCCGTTGTCTCTGGCGCATGTGCGTCACGCAAACAAACTCATAGATCCAGTCTTCTAGTAATGGTGAAAATACCGATAGCTTTGCTAGCAGCTAGCTGTCAGCTGCTCGAGCGGAACAGAACAGAATAGCCCGCCCTCACTCTTTTATGAAATTAAGATGAAAATAACTCAAAATTTGCTCTTTTCATCCAAGTTTTTTCCCTACATCACTCATAGAAGCTTACATGTTTTACATGTTGAATTAAGCTCAGAACACTAACACTCAAAACACTACCGCGTGTTTATAGCGATGCAATTGTTGTTTATTTCCATCCTTAAAAATAGCAAAAGCCTTATCATAAGGCATAAATAAGGAATAACAAACTTGAGCCATTTATCGCTACAATTGAAGTGCCAGCGTGAGCTCGTCCGCTGCTGCACTACCTGTATGCCGTTTATTGACACTCAGAGTGCGTGCCAGCTGCTTCGAGGTGCAACTATCTAGATAATGGTAACTTCAAGGTTTGAAGCATTGCCTTCAAAACAGATGCACTAAGTATCACCTACATTCAGCTGGAGAAAGTAAACTGTTCTTCGTCTTTTTTTTTCTATTATCACTGAGCTCCAATATGCTTTTCATGAATGATGTGGTTCGAAAAACTGGATGCGACGATGAAGAGCATTTGAGCAAATTCATGATGATGCATAGACGTGGGCTTGAAAAGACCGCATCGTCTACAGCAAATGTGAGATTTAAACGAAACACAAAAATGAAAAAGGAAATGGACGCCAACATTACAAGTAGATAACCCGTTCACGTTTGCGTTTCACATTTGTCGTTGGGGTTTTTTCCATGCTTACGTCCATGCATCATTATAGGTTTGCACAAATGCTCCTCAGTACTACATCCTTATCAGTAGCTTCCAAAACCATACTACTCACGGAAAGCATAAAACTTGAGCTAGTGAAAACTGAGGAAAAAACGTAATGAACAATTTAATTTGTAAACTGCAGTTGAATTTAGACGACATTTCGCGCATCCTCAACGGCGATGTATCAAACTTGGAAAAACCATTATTCAAGAAGTTGTACCTTGAAACCACTCTATAACAAAAAACCGAAGAAAGGGTTGCAGAAAAACTATAAAAAGTTGAGTAATGAGTTTCCGCACTGCACGATAATTTGATCCACTGCACTTCGGCTGCGGACGCAGTAACCGGCGCAAGCTGCTGCTAACGACTGCAAGAGCGGCAATCAGCTCGCTCCGGAAGCTTGCTAACCTGAGTATTGTATTGCGTGAAAACTTGCGTGCTAACGATTGCACAACATATGCTTTTGTATTACTGTTATCGAAAAAACTCTTCAGTTCGAGAGAATTTGTCGGGTTGCAAAAATTCCCATTTTTGGTATCCTCCAATTTGTACCGTTAGAAAGTGAAAAAGACCTACAGTATGAATAAAGAATAGTATTGGGTCTTCCTTGCTTTGTAATGCGAAAAATTGCAGTTACCTTTTGTTCAATATTAAAGCGCGGAAGGATGTCGACTACGTAAATTTGCAAAGATTTTTTAGTTTAAGATTCTTTTGAAATTTGTTTGGAAAAGAGTTCCGTAACACAATCTTCTGAAATAAGTAGTTGATCGTGCATTTAGGGCAAAGAGGGCGAAAGAAACCTAGGTTTAGTCTTTTATTTTTGAAAGCTCAAAACTCTAAAAAAAACAAAGATCTACAAAAACAAGGGATATTTGAGGAATTAGAAAGTTATGACATCATGGACCTCTCGAACTCTTATGCCTTTACTCAAGATTTGAAAAGTATGCAGCATCGATTGATGAAGTCGAAGGTGAAATATTGAATGACTAAAAACAGAAAGTCATAGATTCTTTCTAGTCCAACAAAACAATCACCATATATAGGAAGATGGTTCTCAAAAGACGCATGCGCTTTGCTTGGGCCGGACTTGATGTTTTTGCTACAAGTTATCGGACTGCGCGCCTATGCATTCGAGACTCGCGCACTCTCAATCTGTAGACATCTGGCAAATCGATAAGTAGCGGAGAGTTAGCGATTCGAGGGAATCGAAAGTATGCTTTAGGCCTGAGGTAATTGTTCAAGCGTGGCGAGCAAAGAGGATATCGTTTTTGCGCGGTCCGGGGCAGACTCGGGGTAAAGGCATTACTAGCGAAGCACGTGGAGGAAGACTGCACACGATACGCAAGACAATTCACCACTTCTTTTGTACTTCCAAAAGCGACCAATCAGTCAAGCACAAACTTTAGATGGGGTTCTTACTGATCCGGAAATTTCGTAACAGCTTCAGCACAGTTCTAGAACTGTGCTGCTGTTCTGCACCCATCCGCACACAATTTTGAGAGGCGGAAGTTAGAGATTTTTTGACCATTCTCAACGGTTTTTCTCTCAAATTTCACTCATTTCGGTCTCATTCTTCTGGTCCGCTTTCCCTTTTGTTTGGATAGAGCCTCGATTGTGAAGCGAATTGCTGTGTTCCAGGAAGCCACTACATAGTACTACATCTGTTTTTCACGGGACAAAGACAGCTTTTTAGCACAAATGATGTGCGTCTAAACAAAAATAACAAAGAGATGGATGATGCACGAAGACCGCTCTTCCCAGAGCAGCAATTATTCTTCAGCCCGGCTTTAGGTTTTCAGCTTTTCTGGTCACAAGGAGAAGCGTGTGGAAGAGAAAATAGATAAGCAATGATATGGAAGAAGGAAAGAGGATGAGAATGCCTAGAATCGAGCTAATCAGTATACTAAAGAAAAGTTTTTTTCGCATTTTGGGAATTTTCGCATGCCCTAGCGCAAGACAGATGGCTGTGGAACCAAACAAAGGCTTCCTGAAACAGACAATTTAGTTCTGAACGAAATAACAGAGAGAAAATAGATGAAAGCACGGAGGCACATCTCCCTCCGATACTTGAAAGTGAAACGGCTTTTCTCCAATCTTGTTTCAAGATCGAGACTTTCCTCATTGAAAGGGAAAGCGGCCCATGCAGCACAATTCCGACGCAGTTCCACACAGTTCTCGAAACCTGCTGGAAGTGTTTCGGAACTTCCGGATAGTACGAAGTCACTCTGAAAGTGGATAGACAGGTTATTACACGATGGGCGTGCTCCATTGTGTCTTGCTGAAAGCGCACGCTATTTGAAAGCAGAGTCACCGTTGAAGACTTGTATGTCTGCAGCGCGACACTGAATGTGTAGGCATAGATTATTATTGACGGAAAAATTGTGTAAAAAAATTTTGAAAACTTTTCTGAAGTAGTATCTTTCCCAATTTAATCTGCTTTTAGACGGCCATTTGAGATCAAATGGAGCATATATTTTTGTAAGTTCAAATAACTTTGAATTTTTCTGTTATGGACAGAATCCCCGATCAACAATCTCTCCCTGAGCTTAGAGACACTTTCATATCGCTGCCTTCCCTTTGTTTCATTTTTCATGAATCGTTTTGCTAATCGCGCTCCAATGCCAAGCTCTTGCTCATGCATAGTGTTCAGCAAACTAGTGACTATTTTTGTTCTATTTTCTCCTGAGTTGATAAGTATCCGAGGTGGGCCAAAGGAGACTATGTGAAATTTTTGACAGCCAGGGGGAACTTCTTTTCATGCTTCAAAGACTGACTCGTGCCGGGTCTTGTCCCCTACCTGCTTTCAAGCTTGGAATTGCTGTAAACTTCATTGTAGCGTATAGCTGTAGCGGGTCGAGCTGGATACTATTTTTCGAAGAGAAAGCGAAGGGGGTGTACATTTTTAGCGAATTCTAGGCGCAACCCCGATAAGTTGACGAGAAATACGATAGAACGCAACCTATATCAAAGATTGTTTATCCGCGCATCCTCACCGGTTCAAAACAAGGTCATTTATATGCTCTAGGAAGATCTCGCACAATACAAAATTTCAAAGTTCTTCCCCACCAACCAAATGTCTTGTTTATAGCAATGTTCAAGCAAGAGGTAAGACGCACGACAGCATGTTGCCCTATCTCAATAAAACCCTTCTGAATTACCGCTTGCCTACCGAAAGCATGACAAAGAGGCTCTATTAAATATTATAAGAATCTTTTGACCCAGCATATATTAAATAACCTCTTTGGACCAAGTTTCAGCACTTTGAAGTTTCCGGATACTGGCAGTGGTGGTTGTTTTTGAACGTCGTTGCCTTGTTTCTGAAATAAGCTAATTCTTCTTGCATAACAAGATGGCTACTGTTTCTGTTCACAACCAACACAATGACAGGACAATGATCTGCCATGTACATAAGCAACCTCCGTATGACTAAGCAATTTATGCAAAACTACTTGAATGGCAGCTGTGCCAATTTTCTTCGATTTAGTTGGAACTGTTTGAGGTGGACAACTGGAAGGAAGGTAATCTCGATGGGACCCATCACATGAATTTTCATATTTTCAAACTACCACCTTCATGTTGAAGACAGGTGTACTAGACAGTTTCAATGCAGAAAATCTTCTCAAGTTCTTGAATCGCTTGAATCAACGTCAGGTTTTCCATGTTTACTATCGTTACTTTAGCTATCTCCTTTTAAGACTATTGAAAACTCTTCAGTAAAAGCTGAATATATTAGGTCATTCCGAAAGTGATTTCGCTTTTTCCAAACGGGCGCCATATTTGATGGAACAAAGATTTCCAAGAAATCTTGGAAGCACTCGATGCAGCATTTCATCCTCTATCAAACAGTAATTGAAACGTTCAGAGCAGTCAATGTGCTTTCGGAAAATAACCAGAATCTACGACCTACACTTTTGAGATAGTCAAGTTTCACAATTTTTCTAATCTTTTATATCAATATTCCAAAAAAGTACAAGCTTTTTCATAGAGCAAACCATACAGAATGCAAAACAACTTTTTTTCCTTTCCATTGGTTGTCATATATTTTTATCAGAATTATAACTGATGGTACCGATTTCCATACTTGGACAGCTAAATCCTCGTAGAACATCAAAGGAAGAGCAGCTCGAGCATTATTCGATGCAACATTTTCT
The DNA here is from genome assembly GCA_958299035.1 of Cylicocyclus nassatus. NCBI lineage: Eukaryota > Metazoa > Nematoda > Chromadorea > Rhabditida > Strongylidae > Cylicocyclus > Cylicocyclus nassatus. Next base: position 49,515,193 of record CATQJL010000316.1, on the reverse strand, counting down.
TCTCTGCCTAGAGGGTGTTTTTTGTTTCCGATTCGTTTAGTTTTCGGGAATTAAATCATCATAACTCATTTTTTTCAACGAGCTCCAGGCTGTACTCGGAGCATACCTTCGATAGCCTAGAAACACGGCGTCAAAAGTGAAGGTTGTTTGAACATCTAACGTCAGAAATAGTGAAGGTTGTTTGAAGATGATCAGAGAAGAGAAAGTGACATAAAACAGACGTAGAAAGCTAAAGAAACTGCTGAAAACCGGATAAAAACGCTGCAATGAGGCTTGAAATCTTTCATTTGGCGGCTTTTCAAAGTGCAAGTTTTCGCTTCAGGACCAGCAATTCGCAACACGGGTTTTGATTTTTGATGCGTTTGATGCGTCCTTTAAATTTTTACCCCCGCATTGACGTTCCTGTTTCCTGGGACGTTGTCTGGATTGTTGCGCTTATTGCTCTGAGCAACAATTGCCCAAGCTGGAGAAAAATCGATGCGAAAGCACTGAAACGTAACAAGGTAAAGAAAAATGCACTTTTTACGATTTTTCGCGAAAAATTCCACAAATCGAAGAGACAAAGGCTGGGTGGTTGTCTGCATTATGAACAGAAGCAAGATCTATAGAATGCATGAAAAAACTGCATGAAAATAGTTAAACTAGGAGAAATACAAGAGATTTTTGAGAACAAGTTTTCGCCAGATTTCTCGATCAAATCAAAAAATGTGGTTCTGAGACGTTGTCAGCGTGAAAATAGAGATCAGGAGCTTCAAAATGATATATAGCTTGCTAAATCTGGGTTCGAAACAGAGAAGAAAAGGGTACGAGAGCCAAATGCCCCGCGCCCCGCGTTTGGAATAGCGAGATAGCGCGCAGCGCGCGGAGACGCAGACGAGCAAAGGAGACAGACCAGAGCCGACGGGGCATTTGGCTCTGGTCGTAGATCTTCGCGGGGTCTCAACGAAACCCCGCAACATTATATATCATTCCCATCGCCATGACACGACGAGGAGAACTGACAACGTCCCAAGCTTTGAAAATCACTCATTAACGAGATCGACCAGCGTTTTCGTTCGCGACTCTCTGCGCAAATTTAAGCGCAGTTTCTCGTTCTTATTTAACTGCAATAGCTTTCCTAAACTTCTGCAACTCGATTTTGTTTAAGTGAGAGGTTAACTAAGAAATTTTGTTTTGGATTCTGGCGAAAATCCCACGGAAAGCTTTTTTCAAGATAAAAAAGGCTATGAAAACGCAAATTCTCGGTTTCGCTGAGATAAGCTGAAGATATTATTCCCTATATTTGCTTCATTAACATTCGTTCCGATATAATTATAATAACATCCGGGGCGAAGCCCCGAATGACTTCCGTTTTTTCCTAGGTGAAGGTTGTGTCCCCTCATAGCCCTCAAAGTGAAGGTTACCAGAGTACGTGGCTCTATGTATCGAAGGTATGACTCGGAGGATTCGAAATTTCACATTTCGAACCCTCTCTCATTTGCTTTGTAAGGTTAATGCTAATTTATAGTACCATCTTTGTAGTCCCAAACTCCGAATAATTATGATGTTTGATGCGATTGTGGCTGATTTAGGATGCCAAAATCCAATAGTTTTGTTTAAGAAATCTTTTAAAAAACTACGGCGAGTTACGAAAAAGAGAAAAAAGTTGTGCTGTATTTAAAGTTTGCTCTATCGAATCTCCATCTAAATTCCTTCTGAGAATTATATGAAAGTTTTGAAAGAAAAATGTGAAACTTGACAGCTCAAAAAGCATGGGTTGTAGATTTTGGTTTTTTCTGAAAGCTCATTGACTGTATTGCAACAACTTCATTACTGTTAGATAGAGGATTTGGCTACATCAAATGCTACCAAGATCTCTTGGACTTTTTTGTTTAATTAAATGTGGCGCCCGTTTGAATAAAGCGAAATTACTTTGACCTAATATAAACGAATACAACACAGCGCATTTTTGGCAACTATAGCTGGCTTCTCAAACCTCAAGGAGACGGCGCACAACCAGGACGCACTCGATGCAGTTTTTCCTTCTCTTTCTGGTAAGCGTTCTTTACCCTGATTCTTAAGGCCCTCGGAGGTAAACATACTTTTGATTAAGTCTTTGGCTGTAGAAGCATTAATGAAGATTTGATATTCCGAAGCAAATTTTCACATGCTTTCTGAAAACAGTGCCCAATCATAGTCGAAATCAAATTTCATAGTTTCAATAGTGTTTTGAGCGTTTGCGTGTTCAAAACTTTTAAAAAGTGAAGACTCAAGAAAAAATACTCTGAAGAATACTGAAAAACCGCAATACCGCTCATAATTTGTCAAAAAAGTCGCCGCATTCTAGCGGAGAGTACGATTCCACTAGATGCGGTTGAATCTGCGTTGCATCGCCATATCTTGCTTCAGAATAGACGTATTCTAATTCCAAGAACATTGTTCGACTCAGCTTGACGAGCATCATCCGGTGTATAGATGTGCCGCAATCTGTCGGGGTAGAAGGTATAGTTGTAAGGTATTGTTATTAGTAGGTTTTCGCTCAGTTTTGCAGATTTTCTTGGTTGGATTGTCCGGTGTGCTGATACTAATTATGATTTGCTGCCGATGGCATATCGTGGGGATACTCTAGGTGCTAGTAGCGAGTCACTCTGATGGGTTTCTGGAATCAGCTCAAGGTACAATACCGCTACAATACCGCTTACCGAATCTGCAAAATTTCAATGAACATCGCGAAATTCCAAAAGTTTCACGAAAGCTTGCGACTTACTCGGAATCCCGCGTCATTCCAGGAGTTTCGCGAAATCACCCGCGGATTAATGGGAATCACGCAAATTACGCGGCACCATAACTTCCTTTCGAATCAATATAATCTGGGTCTGGTAGCAACTTCGCGTTCAACTCGTCAAGGCAAATCTTTTGATGTGCGGCATGCCCTCGATATTCCGCTTCCATTTTCTCAAAATTTTCTGCGAATTTCCTTTCGCATAGATGTAACACAGCGCATATCCAACACAAAAGACTCCATTAAGTACTATTCGATAGTGCCGTTCTTGTCGGTTATCGTGCGCTAATGTAGCCGCAAGCTTTCTTCCAAAAAAGACAGAAGCGTTGGTAAATTCTGGAAAAATCACGCGTCTCCAAATTCTGCTCGCCGTAACTTTCTTCGGAATTAATCTATTCCGAATCAGAAAAAGGGTTGTGCTCAGCTCATCAAGGTAAATTTTTCGATATACAGCACGTCCCTTATAATCCAATTTCAGTATTCTTGAATTTTTCTGCGCACCTCTCTTCGCAGAGGTGTAAAGCAGCGCGCATTGCCCATCATATTCTACAGGGTGGTCTACAGGGTACAGGGTTCTACAGGTTTAGGGTTCTACAGGGTCTGAAGGTGGAAGTTCGACAAAGTATGCCATCTTAACATTTTGGGCAAAATGCATGATGACGTGTTCTCGTTGGCTTGTAAATCGGCGACTGTTACAGATTGGAGCCTGTGGCATGCGCTATTCGATAGCACAGTTCCTAGTAACTTTAACTTTCAAAAGAAGGCAGGCAAGTTTTCTGACAGGTACGCAATAGGTGCGTGCGAAATTACGAGCTTTCGTAACTCCGTTACGGTTACCTCACCATATCTCTGCAAAAAGACTCTGTATTCGACAGAGACCACGATTTTCATAAACAGCGTGTTCTAAAACCTCTATGAAGGAGTTTCCTTTCAAACCAAGACATTAACATTTTGACCAAAACCCACTGACGAGCGTGAAACGAGAAAAAAATCGAGTAACTCGAAGTTCTGTGGAACTTGCTCATAGGGGTTATCAGACCTGCTGATTACGAAATTCACATTTGCTTAGCAAGATAGCTTTGTATTCTAATGCTATGAATAGAATTTGACAATACAAGATTTTTCCACAGTTCTCCAACCCCTCTATCTTCCTTGGAAAGGGGCCTACGGCTACTTTTTGGCGCTCTACAATTTGCAAAAAAAAGTACTATCAAACGGTTCTTGCTGTAGACTATAATGGACAATGCGCGCTGCTTTACACCTCTGCGAAGAGAGGTCCGCAGAAAAATTCAAGAATACTGAAATTGGATTATAAGGGATGTGCTGTATATCGAAAAATTTACCTTGATGAGCTGAGCACAACCCTTTTTCTGATTCGGAATAGATTAATTCCGAAGAAAGTTACGGCGAGCAGAATTTGGAGACGCGTGATTTTTCCAGAATTTATCAACGCTTCTGTCTTTTTTGGAAGAAAGTTTGCGGCTACATTAGCGCACGATAACCGACAAGAACGGCACTATCAAATAGTACTTAATGGAGTTTTTTGTGTTGGATAAGCGCTAATGTAGTGTTACATCTATGCGAAAGGAAATTCGCAGAAAATTTTGAAAAATGGAAGCGGAATATCGAGGGCATGCCGCACATCAAAAGATTTGCCTTGACGAGTTGAACGCGAAGTTGCTACCAGACTCAGATTATATTAATTCGGAAGGAAGTTATGGTGCCGCGTAATTTGCGTGATTCCCATTAATCCGCGGTGATTTCGCGAAACTCCTGGAATGACGCGGGATTCCGAGTAAGTCGCAAACTTTCGTGAAACTTTCGGATTTTCGCGACGTTCATTGAAATTTTGCAGATTCAGCAAGCGGTATTGTACCTTGAGCTGATTTCAGAAACCCATCAGAGTGACTCGCTACCATGCTCCTAGAGTATTCCCACGATGTGCCATCGGCAGCAAATCATTATTAGTATCAGCACACAGGACAATCCAACCAAGAAAATCTGCAAACCTGAGCGAAAACCTACTGATAACAATATACCTTCTACCCCGACAGATTGCGGCACATCTATACACCGGATGATGCTCGCCAAGCTGAGTCGAGCAATGTCCTTGGAATTAGAATACGTCTATTCTGACAAGGTACGGCGATGCAACGCGGATTCCGCCGCACTCTAGTGGAGTGCGGCGCACTTCGCTGCTCTCCGGCGCTCTCCGCCGATAGTGATGCGGCACAGGTGTGAACGGCACAAATGTTTGGCCATTCTTAATGATTTTTTCTGAAATTCATCATAGAGTTGAACGACAGCTCACAGAAAAAAAGTAAGGAGTAGTCAAATGCTTCAAAAAGCCGAGAAAACTTTGAAATCTTGCAAAATTGAGAGGAACTTATTTTGAAGACTCTCGACTCAAACTGTGCCAAGTTCTAAACGTTAGACAAGCACTCTCGAACTAGCATTTCCTCGGTGTTTAAGGTTTGATACTTATAACGAAGGGGGCACCAATGACATAGCTAGCACTGTTCAAAGACAAAGAACAATTTGTTTCAAGGATTCAAACCATGTTTTCAAAAGCGAAATTTTATGGCTGGTAGCAAATCATTTACGGTCGGAGATGTGCGTTTTACAGCTTGAAATATTTCCTTAGGCTGAAAAAAAGTGCCATAAAAATATAATCGTTGTAATCATTTGTTATCCATGTGCACAATTCAAACAAATTTCAAAATCTCCAACCTGTATCAAAGCGTACCGAGTTAATTGCTGTCAGCGTTAAAAATGGTTCGAAAAATCCATTAACGATTTTCCCGAATTTATATTAAGGTGAACGATGAAAGATGGGACAGCTTAAATTTCATTACATTTTGGGATTTTTTGTTTCGAGCAACAGCAAGCAGATTGCAACTTGAGCGTCACTTACATAAGCGACCCTCCCCTATTATTTTGGCAACGCTTTAACGCTCCTCTCCCACAACGCTTGGCATGGCGCCTCTAAGAACTCGAAAGGGTTTTTTTTATCTCGCAGTCCTGCGCTTTCATAGCTTAAAGTTATAAAGCAAGTCATATACCAATTTGAAAGAGTTCTTCGCGCTCTTTTAAGAGCGTTTATTGAATATATATTCCTTAATTTTATTTTTAGATAAATAAGCGAAAAACTTGAAAAATTGCGAATTTTTGGCGCAATGAAAATCAACAAATCGTGGTTTAATCTGTAACTTCCGAAGATAGGAGAAATCGCTGATTTCAACATTATTTACTATCCGCCAAACGACTATTGGGAAGGAGTTACAGCGTTTGAATCTGTGAAATTATCCGACTCTGAATTATATTCCAGCGAATATAATTCATTACAAGGCAGTTTGAAATCGCATGATTACAGTGACTAGTATCCTACTAAAAGGAAGAAGCACAATCACTGAAAACCCAAACAAGTGTTTTTGAAAACCGGAAATTGTAGCACGCAAAACTCTTGAAGCGTTTTGGATAATGGCTAAAAACCAAAATTATACCGCAAAGACGAGTGTATAACAGTGACTCAAGAGCTTGCCTCCTACCAAACCTTATGTAAATTTGATCTACAGGAGGAATGAGGTTTGCGTTGGCGGACCCTCTTAGCATAAATATGCGCGTTACAATCAGTGGCTATCATTAGTCTCCCATAGGTGGCCTTGGCTCTAACAATCACTGTATTATGGTGAGTACTTTTTCATGTTGATTTCCATTCGCTTTGGTCTCAAACACAATCAACATTATTAATACCAAAACAAAATATCTCTTGAATGGATTTCTGAGGTCAGATGCGGCGTTTGAGGGGATACGTCATGAGTAGTTTTTGATTTCCAGGACGCTCTGACGAAGGCGAGGACGCCGAAACGTCAGCATCAATAAAGATCATACCATCTTGGGCAACGCTTGAACACCAAATCAATATCAAGTTCTGATGCCAAGATTCAGAGAAGGTCGAACTTTCGAGTTGTTTTTGAAACGTTTTTCGTGACTTATGTGAATTATGCGCTACAGAATACTCGGCAGTTCGAACGTTCAAACCAGGGCCCGGCAGGAGGTGGCGTTTCAGAATTTTGAAACGATATCCCCTTTGAAGCCAAAATTTCTTGCGACTTCCCCTTTGACCCTATTTTTGACCCCCGTAAGTCCCTGACAAACAGATATACACAAATAATAAGATGAGCGGCCTCAGCGCTTATTGTAGTAGTACTACCTGGTTTTCCTGGTCCAGCCCGGGTCATCAAGGTTTCAGCTCAATGGGTTCATCCGCAAAGGAATCTATAAAAAAACATAGGGTCAAGATTCGCACAAACTTTGACGTTTATATATCTAAGATACTACTCATTTATTAGTCAGCTGCGAAACTTTACAATTTACAATAACCGATTGCGATTGGAGCGCGCTTTCCGAGCCCGATCATAACGCTGTGAACCCTATTTGGGGCTGTATCGAAGCGGTGCCTTGGCGGTTTTGGAAGCGGATTTGAACATATAGTAATACTCTCGACCTAGACCACATTTATGTGAAGAAATCCGGGAAATTATGTGAAGGGAAGCAGGGAGCCACCCCAGGTGGCTCCCAGGTGGCGCGGGAGCCACCTAATTTCGAAAAACACTTACCATTTTTTAAACTCACATAAGTTTCTCATAATTCTTCATACTTTTTTTGTGCTCATGGTCCTCCAACTACACAGCGAATTTGGTGCCATATCGTTACTTGTGCATTGAAAACGAGCCTATTTTGTTATTTTCCTCTTACAAGAATTGCTATTTGAATTCCCGCCTGTGGGCAAGCTAGCGATCGGAGCACAGAATCTTCACATTGCTGGAATCTAAGTTCATAGGACAGTAGCACCAACAAGGAATGATGGATAAAGAATGATATGTGCATTGTTTATCGAAGGCGTATATTTGAGGTTAGCGTTTCAAGGCGATCCCGAATTATAACTTGCTTGGAACGGCTGGGTTAAGCTTCGACCATTTCCTGCCTAGTAGAAAAAATTTACCATTTTGAACTAAGTGTAACAAACAGATAGTGATCAAAAATTTCTACGCAGTTTACTGCTCTGCGGTACAATTCTTATACAGTGTTTTTATCCCCTTAAAGTCCAAAGAATTAAACAAATGCTGCTTGTTAGGGAAGTATCATGGACGCAATCTGTTACTTTGATTGGGGAGTAGAGAAGCACCGCTATCTGTTGAAAGTAAGTAAAAATTGTATTGCTCTGAATACATAAGGATGTCGTTGTGCACACTGCTTGATGGCTGATAATTCACTTGCTTCTCCTTTTGCTGATCTTTGAGTAACAATAGAGCTGGCTTCTCATATTTGCAGATGAAGCGAATCTTCGATCTCCCTTCATTACTGTAGGACTGCGGTGTGAAATTTCAGCATACAACACCATTGGGAAATAGGCCGATCACAAAAATTCTTGAAAAGTCGGGAAAACTTTGTAGCAGGCTTTTCACGCACGCTGTTCCATCATACAATCTTTCACATGTTTTCTAAGCTTTCTAGTGGTGTAAGCGTTTTTGAAAATGGTACTTACTTAGCAGTGGCGGTCGCAGGATTTTGGATCGGGGGGGGGGGGGGGGGAGCGCGGAAAAAAATTTTTTCAAATGAAGGTGCGTGGCTTTGGCCACGCACTCCGAAAAAATTTTGGGGGTACTTCTCAAAGTTTTTGCGGCTCCCCAACCCCTAAATGTGGAAAAAGAGGGCGTGTATAAGGCTAATTTGAATTTTTAAAAAATTTTAAAAATTATTTTAATTATTTACAAAAATAAACAAGTCGTTTGCACACTTTTATAACCCATATAGGTAAGTTTCAAAAATTTCGCGACCCATTCTCGGGGGGGGGGGGCGCCCGAGAATGGGTCGCGAAATATCGGACCGCCACTGTTACTTAGATAATTAGATAGCCCGTCTTCACGTGGCGTGCAGGCTCCAGCACAAGAGTTTCCATCTGTTCTTGTCCCTCTCTTCAGATATCCAGGATTTTCTGCCTCGGTGGCTGCGTCTACGAGTTTCAGGTGCAATAATCGTACCCGCTGATTTCTCAGCCGGCCCATAATTTCCACCAGTACGTCTGCCCATCTCTTGGTGATCTTCCTCGGGGACGTTTGGCTTCGCGAGGGATTCACTCAGATGTTCTTAATGTCCATTTGTCTCCTGTTCCACTCATGATGTGACCGGCGCATCGGTGTTTCGCAACGTATTCCGCTGCGTCAAGAAGACGGGACATTCTTCTCATACCTGTACTGCGAAGTTCGACTAGACGTTGCTTGTGTCCGGTCATCTTCAGAAGACTGTGCTCGGCGCTCTGTGGGTGGTCCCTAAAGCTTTCGACGTAGCTGCAGTGTCGGCCCAAGTGTCAGATGCGTAACAGAGCGCCGGGAGAACGGTGAACGGTTGAGTTGAACAGTGGGGCACGAAGCTCCGGGTCCGTCAGTAGATCGATGGCTTCCTTCAGAGGCCCGAAGGCGGCCCAGGCTGCTATTTTTCTCCTATTGAGTCCTTACCTCAAGTGGTTCTGCATGCTCATCGAATGTCCGAGATACACGTAAGAGGAAGTCCCCATAATAGGATTGCCCTCCAGTTTTATTTCCGCATCTCTGCAAAGGGCGTTCCTCATAAACCGAGTCTTCTTTCGATTGATTAGCAATCCGATCTTCTTACCCATTTCGTTAAGTTTTTTCAGCATCGTCTCTGCTTCGGTGATACTGCTCGAGCACAGAACGATGTCGTCCGCAAAGCGAAGGTTTGACAGGAATTTCTCATCAACTCTTATGCCTCTCTCGTCCAAGTCCAGTGACTTCATCACCCATTGCAAGGCCGCGGTGAACAGCTTCGGCGAAATAGTGTTGCCTTATCGAACCCCCTTCCCAGTTGGGATGGTTAGGGGCGATGGAATAGCTGCATCGTTGTTGTACAGTCCTTGTATCAGTCAGCCAGTGTCCTCACGTAAGCTGGTCCACTCCTTGATCGACTAGCGCTAACGGAATGGCATTCGTTTTGACGCTGTCGAAGGCTTTCTCATAGTGGACGAAGGTTAGGACGAGAGACAGTCGGTATTCCCGGCAGACTTCTATGACTCTCGAAACCGTGAATGAGTCGCTCCGGGCAATTCCCAAGTCAACCGGCGATGTTCTTTCTTCATAAAGATGGAATTTCCATGGGAAAGTCGCGGCGGAGAGAAGCCCAACGAGACGGTTGCCGTTTTCATCGGAGCCCATATTCAAACTACTAGATCCTATATTCCTCTTCTAGTGGCATCCCGCTTCGCGTTGAAGTCGTCCACAACGAACTTGTAGAAGGACTTCTCGTTGCCGACGACCTGCTCCACGTCTTCATAAAAAGCATTAAATTTATCCTCAGCTGCTGTTGTTGGTGAGTAGCAGTTGGCGAGTAGAAGTTGCTGATGGTCTTCTGACGTGGAGGTCTTAGTCGGACGATGGCTAGTGGGGGTGATAGGATCACGTGGGAACCGACAAGGTGGGCGACTGATGAGTGGAAGACTAAGGCAACGCCTTCAACGTTTCGTGATGAAACCTTCTCATAACAAATTGAGGGTCCCATTACCCATCCGTTCCACGTCCTTCTTCGTGGACTTCGCTTCCTGCAGAGCGATATTGTGGTACTTGATGTGCTCTGCAGCGTCGAGAAGAGGTCGGCGTTTGTGAAGACTGTCCTGGCGCTGTAGGTGCAGAGTATAAAGCAGTCTCCATAGCGTGCCGTCCAGGCAGACGTGTCGTTTTTATCTGGTCCGAAAAACACCCTGAGTACCTTGACATCGTTCTCGCTACCACCCGGCGCGGCCGTAAGTGGGATCCGATGTGCAAGGTTTATTTCTCTTTTCTTTACTGAACGAGTAATGAAAATTTTCCCCTGCAAGAGCAGATTTACTAGGCCAACTCTTGATTTCCACTGGGCGATAGCTGACGCGGATGTGGAGCGGGGAGGAACCGCCTAGCTACCAGAGCAAGTCAGACGGTGCGGGAACTGGCCTGCCCGGCTCTTAGGGCTAAGGCATACCTCCCGTGATTTCATCAAATCGCCACATCTGCGCGACTTGGCGATTTTCCAGATGTCTCAGATTCATTGTGTGCGGCTCTCAAGTCATAGGTGCTAGCTTTTGTAAGTCTTCGCAAATGCTCCGAGTCTCGACCAAGCAAAGCGTGCTTACGATAAATTTTGAAGAGTCGTTGCAGTGTCAAATCGCGCAGCGACTAGAATCGCATGGGGTATGCCTTAGGCCTAAGTACAACGAGTCTGGAGACATCTGGCAAATCGCCAAGTCGCGCAGGATGTGGCGATTTGATGAAATCGCGGGAGGTATGCCTTAGGCCTTAGGCCTTAGCTAGGCATCCGGCCGAAACCGAAAATGTCGAACTCCTTCACAGCTTAGGAGGCCCTGCCAGAGTATACACTTGGCTGTGCATCGCAGTTCGATACCCGGTGTCACCTCACGCCACGATGAGGCGGCCGACCATCGTGGGGGAGAACAGTGGAAAAAGCGTTTTACCATTTATTGAAATTAAGTTCTGGAAGAAGCATGACCATGATGTGCAGATTCCATAACTGAAATCAGCGACTTTGATAAGAGCCTAGTATACGCGACAAGGTTTTGATTTGTGACTCCTTTCTGAGGCAAAATGCAACACTGGGCTAGAACCCTCTTCGAAGTTCCCACCTCAATCTTTCAATAATGAAGAGAGATCACAATTCGCTTTGACTATAAATAAGCCAGCTCTACAGAATGGTACCTGAAAATCTGCGAAAGACATTGAAGCAAAAGAACTAAAAATGATTGAATTGTGCACATTTTTCGGCACACCCTGTATATCACCTACGTAGTAGTTGCGTTTCTTCAACAGCTACCAGCTCGCGTACGTTTCTCACTTCTTTTAATAAGAACCACATTTGCATTCTTTCATCATGAAATCTGACCAATCTTGGGTTGTCTCATAGATAATGCACGTTTTTTGGATAACGACTTCAAACTCAAGATAATTTCCCGGAACCATCTTACTGAGCGCAACAAAAACTGTTTCAAACAGCAAACTTTAGCTACACAACGCCTGCTTTTGTCGGATCGTAGCCGCTCCGCCGAAGATTTTCTACCGCAAAGATTTCCATCACATTTTTCTGGAAGTTTATGGTAGCTTAATTTGCTCTCATTTGTAGATAGCGCGAGCCTTTATCATTATAAGCCTATGCTCGATTAAGCAAAGAAGGGAAATCCGGATGTTACGGAATTTTCCTGCGAGCGAAATTGCAAAAAAAATTGAAGGCGCCCTTCAGCATTTTGCCAGAGCATAAAACTGTCTATTCCCGTTCCTACCATTTGTGATACCAAGTCCGTTCCGACTGTATAGAACGAAAGATGTATCACTATCACTATTCGCTCAAGATTGGGACATAGATGTGCCGTAGCGATTAGCAAAGTATGAGTCAAGTTTTCTACGCTTAATTTTCAGCAATTGCTAAGCATTTCATAGCACAAGACTTCGCAATCGTTATGTTTTTGAAAAAGTTTGATCCTTTTGATGAGCTTGGGGCAAAAAGAATGTGATTTGTTTTAGTCGGTTATCCATGACGGCGTCTGACTCAGTTGCACAGAGCCTGCGAAAACAAATGCATGTGTTAGAAACCAAAAGATTTGAGCTTTCGATACTTGAAAAGTTTCTGAGAAAAATAATTTCTTATTGGAATCAGCTTTTGAATAAGATCACAAAAAACATGCATATTATGAGACAGCCTACTATAAGCATTCCTTGCTTACTCTCAGAATATCAAATTGTGCCCCACAACCGAGCATCACTTCGGAAATTGAACCTGGTCCAGAATTGTAAAAGATTGTATGTTAGCCTAATATTCAAAATTAGGTTGATAATTTTGTTGAATATTGGTAAGTCGAAAAGAAAAGATTTGAAACCACTCAAAATTAGGTTAATAACTTTGTTGAATATTGGCAAGTCGAAAAGAAAAGATTTGAAACCAAAGTAAAAGTCCCAACCTCTTAACTCTCTCCAATGACATTACATCAAGGATTTTTTCTGTCATATCATAAAGACACAAAAAAGGCTTATCATTCGTTCTTCAAGCATTTGGGGCAGATAATACCACCTGCATGTCGAGCATGGAGAAGTATTTGCAGCTCTAGGTGCTTGAAAGAAATGGAAGTACAGAAACTTTATCTCTCATCCCTGGAATTATGAATTACCATGTAACTTCAGCGAGTGAGTGTTGCACTGCGTTCACATCCGAACTCTCGACGGTATTTTCAAATACTGTCATCCGTACAATAGTTGTTTTTTGTTATTGAATGATTCAGTGCCCGCTCTCAGCTCCTCCTCCATCTCAGAGAGTGGAGGCCACGTTCTGCTGAGATCATTTGTTGAAGAAGCTTGCTTTAATCTGGCTAGTATTGGTTAAACTACCACCATTAGTGGTCTCTCGACTATTTTCCAGCTCGTTGCACTGCAAGACAGTGTAACCAAAGAAAGAGAATTGCTTAATCGGTTTGTTCCCTCTTCTTCTCTCTTAACCCTTTTTTTCTCGTTGTTAAACTACTTTGCGAATCAAAAGACACTTTGCTGAACACATCGGCGACAGCGTATGTCACTACATCTATCAAATGGTGTTTGAAACCAGTCATGGAATTAATTAGTGGATTGATGTACTCTGAGTCTCTGAGTATGAGTCAAAATTTCCATCGCTTATAGCAGTCTTGAGACTACGGCAAATGTGATACAAATAAAAATTTCAAAATTCGCTTTATGTCAGAGATCTGTTGAAGGAAGTCAGCAAAATTTGAAACCTTCACATTTGCAATCGAAATTCTCTACCCTCCAGGTTCCGAAGTAATTGACTAGTACACTATTTGCACCATGAATAACAGAAAAAGTACTTTTAAACTGTCTTAGAACGCTTTCGCTTATAATAAAGACAGTGTCTCACCATAACTTAGTTGCCGAGATTTTTGCGTTTTGCATGCCTGTCGGACCCTGTCTAGCACTTTATGTGCTTATCGCACGAAATTCCCAAAAACCCGTTTTCTGGAGGCCCCGCGGAAGCAACGGGGACGAGTTGTACCTTCCAACCTTTCAGCCTCAGCCACCGTGGCAGCAACAGAGGGGAGGTGGATTCCAAGTGGAGGGACATGTTCAAACGCGTAAGGGGAAGACCGGAGGAGTCGTCCGTGCGTACCAAATCGCTCTCCCACTTTGAGCGAATTTTTCTCAGCGTTAAGGGGGGCAAATTGAGTGGGACTTATTGCAATGGCCTATTTAGAGGTCCCTATGACAGAATATTTGAAAATCCGCGCGACCTCAACTTTGGTGAGACACTGCCTTTAAGTTCATTACATCGATTATACAGGGTGCGGCAAAAACCTGGGAGCCGATTCTGCAGAGAAGTAAACATTGATGATTTTAATTCCAAATTTATACCACATAATGCTGCGATCATCTTCAAACCGCAAATCACCTAGCTAACATTCGACCATATGTTTTTGTAAAAATTTGGTTTATCGAGGAATTGCTTCTGCGAACGAGAAAACCCAAGAATATTTACAATTTATTTCATAGCAGAAGATATTTTGAATTTTTTACAACACTTTGATGCCTACATTATAGAGGAGACTTTGCGCTTTCACATCGAGTGTTCGCCAGAAACTATTTAAAATACAAACTTGCTGATATTACTTGCGTGCCAGAGGCTACCTTTCTTCAAAAAGAAAATAAGAAGCTAGAAGCGCAGCAGGCACTGAGTTTAGCCCATATGCTTCGCGTAATTTTTCTATGTAAGCATCCGAATGGATTCAGTCGTTGGAGCAATTTCAGTATAGATTATGATTTTGCTTCCGTTCACCCAAATAGAAATTTCCAGCATGTCGTACGCTTGCCTTGAATTGAATATCCAAAAAATTTTCTAAGCATTGCAAAAAAATCATAATATTTTGTAGCCATAAGCTTGCTCTTCATACTGCACATTTGCCTACTGAAAGAAGCAGTCATCGTGAGGGCGTGGAACGAATCTCATTACGACTGCCTGCATACAACGAGGTGGACTCGTCAAGATTTTGAAGGGCTGCTTTGAATCCGAAAGTGACAATCTCAAAATTCAAGAGCTGCACTGTATTTGCAAAGGTTCGAGCTATGTGTGCACCAAACCTTTTATTACTGAGTGCACTCTCCTTCTGATTCTATCTGAGAACGCACTAAGCTTCCAGAGTTTCGCCGCACCCTGTATGCATGCTCCTTTACTACGAATACTAGAGTGGACTAAATTGTCCCAAAGCTTTCTTTTATTAAATCACATGCTTTGGTTTTTCCTAGCAGACGTAGGCAGGGCTCGGCATGGGGTGGCTTTTTCAGTTTTTCAGAAACCAAGTCCCTGTAGATTTAGAAAAATACGACATTACCTATGACGCGATCGTGAGAGGATCAAAACGATTAACGAAAAGTAATGGAACAAAACATAAAAGCAACTTCGAATAGACAAAAAATAAAAATGTTCGTTTTCTCTAAATTGGCGGCATGCTGTGTCCGGCGCGCACCCTTGCGCGCTTAAAGGCAGCGTCCAGGCAGATCCGAGCTCGACGACCACGCCCACATTCCTCGGACGGCCAACCCCTTATGAACGAAATCTCCTCAGCCTTGACGTGTTTTCACATGACCAACACAGTCGAACTTACAGCGTTTACTTGTTAATACTTGCTTTCGACAAGGATAACATCAGAAGCACTCGTCCGGGATTTCCCAAAATAGCCCCAAAAGGTGGTTTTTTGAGAAATTCACGCTTTTTGAGTTCCATATTCGGAATCAGCGCCATGGAAAGGCCTGGATAACATAAAAATATAGAAGTCGAGAAACTGCCTGGACGCTGCCTTTAAAGCAGGCTTGCCGCCGCCATACAAAATATTAGGTCGTCCCATACGTTCGTAGCGTTTTCATTTTCGCCCTCATATCTTTGAGGAGCGGTTGAGTTGCATCAAGATGCATATATCATTTGGAAGGGCTGATTGTGCTCTTTAAAACACGCCTGCTGATTTCGGTGGAAAGCTGATTCACTCGGATCTCGCAGCTTTCAAAAATGGAAATCTTGAAGGGCAAAAAGGAGCAATTTCGGCTTCTGCGCATTTTTCCCTATAAAAAGAAACGCTTTTGCACAGACTTTTGCGTCGATTATGAAACATGGCGCTCGCACCTCAGTATGAGACAAAAAGGGATTGGATTGCTGCAAAAGATCAGGGGCTGAGCTGGGTGTCCCTGAACACTTTTCGGGGACGGGCAGGACGCCCTGCACTGGAAATCGCTGTACAGGTAGGCGATGGTCAACCATACCGTAGGCAATCCAAATGCACCGTCTAAACCAGGTCCTACCGCAGAAAAAAGTTTAACAGGCAGATCCAGTGAGCTTTCCTGCATGACGAAACATAGCCTCATACGGCAAACGTTGTCAAAACTGTTCTACGCGACTTGACTGGAAGATACTTCAGTACCCAAAATGCTCTGCAAATCTCGCTCTATCAAATTATCATTTGCTCCGCTCTATAGCAAACCTCGTGAATGGTGCCTGTCTCGATTTCAGTAAGTAGTTTGAGCGTTGTTAAATGACTTTTTTGGGACCCGGCGCGCTGCCGTTTGAAAATTGAGGTTGAGATCCTAACAACAATGTGCCAAAAGGTCGTGCGCTACAACGAGGAATATAATTTTGGTTGATTTTTACTGTGAATTGATGATTTTGTTAATTTTTAAAAACGCTACGAACTTATGAAACGACCTAATATTTGAAGGGCTGTAACTAGGCAAGGAAGAGGGGACTTAGGGAGATTCAAAAACTCATTTGTGGGGTTTCAATGTAGAAACAAGGATTTGTTAAACATATGAGAAAATTAGGTAAGAGAAGGAAAATATATGACTTTTTCTCTTTACAGATTCTAACTCCACGGAAAGTTTGCCACGCCTTCAGTTCATATAATTTTTTCATAATTTTTCGTACATAGTCCTAGCTCCCTATTGCCCATCTACACACCATTTTTTGTTGTAATTTCTTTTCTCTTTGCTGTAAACAAGTCTTTTGTTTATTTCGGGACAGATTTGAATTCGCGCGCTTGACCGGCGGACATGTTGAAACAGGAAATTTTTGGTTTTTGCAGATCGATAAGGCAAAAATGTCGATAGAAGATAGAAGACATAGAAGATGGGTGACATAAAGGCAGAAGGCGACTCTGTGTGTGTGTGTGTGTGTGTGTGTGTGTGTGTGTGTGTGTGTGTGTGTGTGTGTGTGTGTGTGTGTGTGTGTGTGTGTGTGTGTGTGTGTGTGTGTGTGTGTGTGTGTGTGTGTGTGTGTGTGTGTGTGTGTGTGTGTGTGTGTGTGTGTGTGTGTGTGTGTGTGTGTGTGTGTGTGTGTGTGTGTGTGTGTGTGTGTGTGTGTGTGTGTGTGTGTGTGTGTGTGTGTGTGTGTGTGTGTGTGTGTGTGTGTGTGTGTGTGTGTGTGTGTGTGTGTGTGTGTGTGTGTGTGTGTGTGTGTGTGTGTGTGTGTGTGTGTGTGTGTGTGTGTGTGTGTGTGTGTGTGTGTGTGTGTGTGTGTGTGTGTGTGTGTGTGTGTGTGTGTGTGTGTGTGTGTGTGTGTGTGTGTGTGTGTGTGTGTGTGTGTGTGTGTGTGTGTGTGTGTGTGTGTGTGTGTGTGTGTGTGTGTGTGTGTGTGTGTGTGTGTGTGTGTGTGTGTGTGTGTGTGTGTGTGTGTGTGTGTGTGTGTGTGTGTGTGTGTGTGTGTGTGTGTGTGTGTGTGTGTGTGTGTGTGTGTGTGTGTGTGTGTGTGTGTGTGTGTGTGTGTGTGTGTGTGTGTGTGTGTGTGTGTGTGTGTGTGTGTGTGTGTGTGTGTGTGTGTGTGTGTGTGTGTGTGTGTGTGTGTGTGTGTGTGTGTGTGTGTGTGTGTGTGTGTGTGTGTGTGTGTGTGTGTGTGTGTGTGTGTGTGTGTGTGTGTGTGTGTGTGTGTGTGTGTGTGTGTGTGTGTGTGTGTGTGTGTGTGTGTGTGTGTGTGTGTGTGTGTGTGTGTGTGTGAGAGAGAGAGAGGGGGGGGGGTTCGCTTAAACGAAATCCCCCTTGCTTTTGTTCCAAAACGATATCCAGCTTGCCCCGTAAGCCACCTATGCCGAGCCCTGGACATAGGGCAATGTTTGATAGATTAAAGCAAGCTCTACGAAATGATTAAAAATTAGCCTCTGTAAATCGGGTAAAGTTTGGAGCCGAAATCAAAAAAACCTTGATCGAAAAAGATCGAAAGTTGAATTTTGGCAAAAAATCTTATGAGACTCCAAATGTTCGTCATAGATACATATTAGGATTCATGAATACATTCGCTGGATGAATTCCGCGCATAGAAAACGAGAAAAGATTCGTTGTCCACAACTAGTAAACCCCGTCCCAGCTCATTCCACATAAGCGATTGTATACAGGAGGCCCTAGTAAGCATAACCTTTATATCACGTTTCTTCTTGTGCTCTTAATATCGAGAAATATCGACTTCAACATAGAAGTGCCCCAAAAAGTGGTATTTTTCGCATTATGGGATAATTTTGTCTCCCAATTTTGAGCCGCTGAAAAAATTCAGAAAATGTATCTTCATGATTACTGTGTTTTTACTGTATAATGGCCAAGTTGGTGGCCCGTAGGAATTTTCTGAAAAGAGACCCGTTTTTTAAAGCAGTCGAAAAATTACAGTTTCTGGCCCAACTTTACGTGGATTATGGGTTAAACGGATCTTTGGGTCCATTATGTAAATCTTGCTTTACTCTTTCGGTACCCCAAGTCTGCTAGGAATGCCAAAAGAGTCTGATTTATCAAGGAAAGGGGACAACTTAATGGAAAGTTGGTGAAAAATTCAAACGTTGGCTCCTCGAAATCGTAAATCGTCATCTGCTCAATACGAATTTTTCAGTCACTGGATTTGCAAAAAAGTTCTGTTGAACCTTAGCATTTTGACACAGAATTTCATACGTTTTCTATCTTATATATAAAGCTGAATGTCTGTTTGTCTGTCTGTCTGTATGTATGTATGTATGTACGTATGTTCCGAATAGAAAATTCCATTTCTGAACCGATCCGGACCAAACTTGGCACACATACACTTCGGGCCCCGGCGAGTGTCATAGGCTACTTTTCTCATCGATCGATATCGATTTTATCGATTTTTGCAAAATCTGAGCTATGGGGCTGGGAGTTGGTACAAGGGGGTAATCGAGCATGCTGATTACGAATGTAATAATGACAGGACCGGGCGGAGCCGGGTAAGTCAACTAGTTTGTCATATAGTTCGCCATTGCATCGCTACAGTATGATGCGTTACTATGCGCCTTTCCCTCGAAGAGTGTCATTTTATGTAAAAAATAAATAGAAAGGAAAATTACAATTTTCCAAAAACACCTCGAAAATCCCTAATCGTAAGGGAAAACAATAATACCGTCCCAGAAAAATAACATCCAGATACTGAATTTACTCTGTATTTTTTTATACTGCTCAACTCTGAGAGGACCATATATCTCTTCTTGTCACGTAGTGCCCTTCTCAAATTCTTCCGCTCCTATCCCAAGCAATTACGTACGCAGCTGTTTGCCGAGAGACAGCTTTGTTTTTCATCATTTGAAATTTAGCATCGGTGATTACTGAGAAAAAAAATGGAATGATAGAGGTGATTATCGAGAAAAAAAGTGAAATGGTAGAGCCGCTTGTCACAAAATAAATCTATAGTACGATTGCATTGTTACAAATTTTTTCTGACTATTGCTTCCTACGGTCCCAAAGTGCAGTACTATTCAACAGTAGTTATCAGCACAGTTCCGTTATGCTGCTTGAGCACAGTATATGTATTATTCTTACCGTAGACTGAAGAAATGTAATCAGAAGTGCTGAATGTTATAGGCTTGGAAAAAGATTTTAGGTTTTCTTGTGAGTCATGCAGTAAAATTTTGAAATTTCGTAAAATTCTTCAACTTTTCCTCCCCTCATTCGGTAACATACAAAAACTCGGCGTATTGTGCTTGTACCAGTTGGTATAGAAATCGGTTGAGTTCTTACTTTTCAAAATCGTAAAGATATTGTAGTAGTCACTGGAATTCAAAATTTTCATTTATCAAACCATGGCAATGCATTCCATTGAAATTTACTCTGATTAGTCAAAAACAATCAAGAATTTTTCTTCCTTACTTCTTGGCTCCATTCGAATATCTTCATATGCAATAGGGTGCGGTAGCTACTATATATAACAAAAAATATGTAATACATTTTCAAATGCTCTTATGTTAGACCAAAGCAGGTTACGGATGTTTTTAGGCTAGAAAATTCTCTGGCATTTTTGACGAAAGATTTATGGATCTACTAATATCCTTCAGAAGAAAAGGGCTTCTTGGCAGTAGTATCTGAACAGCCTTCCATGTACTTTTTTATGGTTTCACTGTATTGGGCTGATTTTCGAAGCTCTGATCAGTCTTCAAAATATAGTACATGTGAGCAAATGCGAGTCTCGTTAAAAATTACCCCCTTCATTTGCAAGTTTCGCTCAGATAAAGGGCCTTACCATCCATTCCATCTCAATTTATACCGTGGATCTTGCGTCGTTCCTTCTCCTTGGCACTCAGCGTCTCCGAGTTTTCACTCCAACATTATGGAAATTTGGGTTGTGCGGAACGGTAAACACGGGGCCCCGCGTATATCTCTGAACTCGCGCAACGCACATCAATTAACATTCTTATACTATCCTATATGCGACCACATTCCTATCCTC
Organism: Cylicocyclus nassatus; assembly: GCA_958299035.1. Taxonomy (NCBI): domain Eukaryota; kingdom Metazoa; phylum Nematoda; class Chromadorea; order Rhabditida; family Strongylidae; genus Cylicocyclus; species Cylicocyclus nassatus. The sequence goes on along the minus strand of CATQJL010000316.1, from coordinate 49,494,645 downwards.
GTCCGTTGCCCGATCTCAACAACAACCTCGCGCACTGGTTCGGCCATTCTGTTTGGTCCTTTTTACAACGGCTACTTCTTAATGTGGACTAGCCGTTTCTGAGCGGAATCCTCAACATTCGCCAGCTTTTATCGCAAAAACTTACTAAAAAAGACCTCAAACTCAAATTCATTGGCTCCCAGTCAGACTCAATAGTCATTGGGTCTTCGACCATCTGTACTGCATATATTTCTTAGAATATCAAGTCAACAGCGCCACCCCATCTTCGTGTTTTTCAAACCTCTTTTTGACCTGTTGATTTTGAAATTACCGTTTTCCATGAATTTTGCTTGAATTTTGGAAGCCCTCTTCTTCAAATTTTTTACGATTGTTTTCCTTAAAGAACGGGCAACGGCGGGATTTCCACAAATGTGTGCTACGACTGTACATGTGCCCCGAAATCATCGAGCTATAATCTTGAAAAATTCGAACGCATAATTTTTTTTACATGAACATGATCTGTTGTTATGATCCCAGTACAAGGCAATCGTGGAACTATCTCTTTATATGCTGGGTTTAGATTTAGAACATTCTATAACAAAAGAAAAAATATCTCGAGTGTCACCCACAAAAAATATCAAAATTTGAAAAAGGCATCTTCTGCTACCTCAGAAGATCGATACAGACGGGTACTTTCGGATTTTCCTGCAAAAATCTTCGTACACATTCAATACAATTTTAAGTTGGCAGCACTGCTCAACCGATGATTGGCTACACAAAGCGCACTGTCTGGACACTTCTACTACGTTTCAAAACAAATTATGGTTTCTCAAATTAGACATTCTTAGAAAAAGATGCTCGAAGATTATCGGCTAGAAAATCTCTCTCAATGTTGTCATAATAATTCTTAAATGTGCTCAAAATCAACAACTTCAGTACGATTTGTTGCACTCGCCATGATCAATTCTGCAAATCATTTCTATCGCTTTCACCAATTATGGTGAATAAAAACTGAACTTTGGAAATTGAAGAACTTTAAAACAGCCCAATAAATGCAGGCTTTCAAATGTGTATGTAAAGGCAGGATATACATACCCAAACCAATAAAATTAGGTGAAATTGTAGACTCTTACCATGTCGCTCTATTTGTTAGCTTTTATCCCCTCCTCGTAGGACAAATTTCGCAGATATCGTATTACATTGCAGCCATACTTTTTCAATTTCCTTGTTTTGTATAGTTAATTTACAAAAACCTTTGATAAGCTAAGCTTTCCCCAAGATCATACTTAACTAATTACCTTGGCTACACTGACTTTACAGGAGTAAAAAGTATGCAAGCTGACTATTTGTTTTCACCTGCTTTGTTACTATAATTGGTTAGAGTGTGGATAGCAATTTCCTGAAGTGCACATCCTATCTCCTTTTTCTCGTTCTTTCCTTTCACACACATGAAATATGCAGTTTTTCTTGCTATTGCATCAGCATAGATTTTTCCACTTTCTTCTTGCACCGCACCTAAATAAGTTGTGCATTCTTCTCCTTCAATCCAAAATAAAAGTTGCCCTAACCATGATAATTGCACACCGTAAGATACCAGGGCAAATAATTATCCATAACATTACCTCTACTCTCTCTTTCTTGTACTCAATGTAATCTACACTCCTCGAAGTTTCGTAAAAATGTTTCAGCGCAAGCAAACAACTCTTGAACAGACGAACTTTACTTCTCCTCTTCCAAGTTGTTGGCAAAGTTTATGTAGCGCTCTTTGAATTCAATTCACCACTTGAGCGACGAGAGTGCGAGCGTAGAGCTGCTCTTCAGCGATCAGTTGTCGTGCCGAAAAAACGCATGTCGATGCCATCGCTGCAAAACGAATGGCATCTCAAAAACGATTCGAGTTCTTTTCATCGTTCGCTGCTCGCGATCTGCACAAACCGGCTAGCTGAACGCCGATTTTAGTGCAGCCATTATCATTAGTCGTAGATACTCGGTCGTAAATATTTCCTCTAGTCTATGAGGGAGGACACAAGCTGAACTGGAGTGTTCAACCACATCGGTAGCTTGGCAACAATTTGGCAACAGTTCCGTCGGTTGGGGTAATAAAAAGTTTGCTCTGGGGTTTTGTAATGACGCAGTATGTATTTTTATCCTTTCCAATCAGCGACAAAAATATTATATTCATAAAAAGGCTTTTACAGAAGATCAGTCCTTTGAGAAATAGAAAAGAAATCAAGTATCAAGTTTTATTTACCAAGGAGATGCGCCGGAGCTTAAAATGGACTACTATACCTTTCAAATAACGCCTCAGTCACAAGACGAGGACTTGACAGAAAAGTGGTCAGCAGTTTTCATGCATAGTTGATTATTTACTTTGGGGAATTTGTCAAATTCAAATCCGACAGCCAGCACTAGGTTGAGCTTATTATAATTTTTAGATTCCGGTTTTGAGGGGTTACAAACTTTTATTTCTTTCCTGCAGTAACTGAGAACATTGACGAACGAGGTTGATAGCCTGCATGGTTTTCTCAAATGACAACGATTGAAATTCTTAGCGATTTCAATTTAATCAGTTGTGAGAGATTTAATATGCTATTATTGACTTTACTTGAATTCTTGGGATGGGAAAGCCCTCAGGCTTGTTTTCAGCCGTCTTAAATAGTAAGCAGTGCCCAAATGACGTAATTTGTTCAGAAATTTTCGGTAGGTTACTCTGAATTCTTTTGCTTAATCCCAACTTCAGTACTGAAAGAAAAACTCAACTTTTTCTACTTTTCTGAACTTTCGTTCTCGTTGTTTTCAGCAATTTTGTCACAAATTCTCATTAACCATCGCTGTTGAAGCGCTGCAGAAATGGTTTTGTTTTTCTGCCCAATGAGAAAGCCACTCTCTCCCAAATGGTTACAAAGTGGGCAAATTGTTGCACGCTAAATACCCGACCATCTGCGTGCCTTTTTTGGGGCGCATCGCTGCACTAGCAGAGCGCGAGACCTGCAATAAGTCAGTGCAAATGTTTTGCCATAGAACAGGGGCATCGTGCAGACTCGAAGTGCAAGAGGGAGGATGGGGTGGAGTGAGGGTGGATTACACCCGGTCGGGCTCGACTTCACACTTCGCTCCGTCGCAAAGACAAACGACGAACCGGTGCATTGCGCAGCGGCTTGCGGCTCGATACGGCAAACTCGAAACCGCCTTCTCTTCCTCTTTTCCTCGGCTCAGACAAAACATGTCGTCGAGCACGCTAAGCTTCTGGCTTGACTCTTGTGCTATTTTCAAATTCGTCATCTCTTCTCGATCGTAATGTTTTGCCGCTGGTGTTCACATAATCATAAGTTCCACTAGATTGGCAGAAAGCTTTCGCTTTGGCTATTGGCTTTCGCCTCCACTACATGTTGAAGTGCCTAATTTTTTTTTCTTATTTTTGAGTAGCAGTTATACATAGAACTTTAGACAATAACTATTCCAAACTCTAATGCATGTTCTTCCTATCTTTTCCGTATGACATTTCCTTGAATTTTTTCAAAGTTTGCATAGAGATGTTCGATCGACACAAGCTTTTGCCCATTTGAAAAGAGAGTCAGAAATATAATAGAACCTGCTTTGGAATCTGGAAGTTTTAAATCTTTGTTGACCTGATTTTGATAACCTAACTCGAGTAAATGCCTTCCTCAACTCCCGCCTATCAGACTTTTTAGCAACAGCATTCAGCTGAATGATTTTGTAAGTACATAATCTCTTTTGTTTGAAAACACTTCACGCAGATTGTTCGAGGTAAAAAAAGCCAGGGAATGGTGCCTGAATGGCCTTTCGCGCTAATATAATACGGCTCCCTCAATAATAACACAGGTCTCATAGTTTTTAAATCTCTATGTGGCAAAATGTAAGTCGAACTACTACTCGTGGTAGAACCATCCTTGGAACCCTGGTTTTATGCACAACAATCGGAAAATTTAGAACAAACTACCATAGTCGCTTATGAAATGTATCCTTTCGCAAAAATTTAATTTATTTTGATCATTAGATATGGAGCCAGCTTATCCAGAATTTTCTTTCTCAAAAGATTCTTACAAGAGAGGTGTTTTCGGTCGAAGTGGCCTTTTCAAATGAAACTGACTATAAAGAGCATCAAACGCTGATTCCAAATCTGTCTTCGTTATCTGCCGAGCGCCTCTAGACGTCGAGTTAAGAATATTTTCTTGCTGCGAAAAATGAACGCATAACCTAAGTAAAATAAAATTTTACGGTCTTTTCAGCGCTCAAATAGAGCAATGTTAAGTATGGATGCTTTGGATAAAAGATATTGTTTAAATAAAGTGCTTTGATAATCAACATTGGACCATTTGAGCAGTTCTGACGAATATTGTCCTAAGTATGCATTTAATTTCTCAACTCAAAAAACGCTCGTAACTCGACGTCTAGGGGCGCTCGGCAGATAACGAAGACAGATTTGGAATCAGCGTTTGATGCTCTTTATAGTCGTATCAATTCCATTTGAAAAGGCCACTTCGACCAAAAACACCTCCTTTGTTAGCTAAACAAACTCAGAAAGCTTTTGATGAGTGGGACTCAAAAAACTAAAGCAATAACAGCTGCATGGGTAGCAAAGAGAGATTTTTATAAATTTTACACTTATGGTAGACGGGATACTGTGGCGAAATGCGTAAAGAGTTAGCCAAAAATCGGCAAAAGCAACTAAAAGTTTTTCTTTTTGGTTTTTTCGAGTTTTTTTCGAACTTGTGTAACAGAACACGTTTCACATTCTTCCCTATTAGCAACAGATTTTGGTAACCTAATAGTGTCTAACAATATATTCTAGATATAAACGAAAATACGATACACAAAACCCATACATACTGCCAATTAAGGGCTTGTACTATCTAGTTCTTATCTAAGTCTGCAGCTTGAATAAGTTCTCGATTTAAGCCTTCTCAAGTCGGCTTTGAAGTGGCTGTTTCAGTCACGAGCTCTTCATAAGCCATTTTCGCGAGCAATCCTATTGAATCCTGAAAAATCTGAACATTCGTTCGGGATTTCGTCTTCGTTCAGCATTTTCCTGCAGCTTTGTAATTCGAGACCGGCGAGCTGTTGCTGTGAAAGAAAGCGATTTTTGAGTAAACAATGAATCGAATCTGATTGTGAGAGATGAGTACCTCCTATATGAGAAATAAGCAATAAAGCAACCCCAAAATGGATCCATGTTTCTTTCTGCCCTTCCCCCCCCCCCCCCCAGAACAGCCTTCCGGAGTCGCTTTCCATCTTCCCCCCCCCCTCCCCGTTTTCCAAGAGCCAGAGAGCGGTAGTGACCGTGATGGTCTTCCGTCACGGCGCTCTCCCCTTCGCCTGAACTCTTTGCTGGCACTGACCAGGTAAACATTGCACGGTCCGCGGTGCATTCACCCGCTCGGCTCGCCGTTCTGTCCCACCCCCCCCCCTTTTTAGACTTACCTGCACCTCGAACCGGCTGTCCTCTCGCTCAGTCTCTCACCGTTCCCCGCCCGTCGTCAACGCGAGGATCATATTCGTTCGTTTACGATCTCATCCGTTCAATGTTCCACAACACTCTTCATTACCCTTTTAGGGTACGCGCAGATCCTACCACTGCCCATTCACTGTTTTCCGTAGTTACTACTAATTTTATGGTTCCAACTCAGCACCTCTCATACCATTTAAATTATATTTTCTGGAGAATGATCGCTATTTGACAGCAAAGTATCAATGACATTTTTTTCACACAAGTAAGCTCTTCGCCTCACTTTGCCCACAGTTCTACTTCGCTTACGCTTGACTAATTGTTATTTAGCTTTGAAAAATAAAGCGAAATGATGCGACAAGGGATTTCACTAAATAAGCAAGGTTGCTGTTTTTGGTATATCTTAGGACCGAGCTTTCTGTAACGCTTGGGACAAAGGGATCCGGTATATATTTTTAAGGGCTAGCTATGTATATACTCTAATGCCTACATATATACGTGTAACACAAAGTGTTGAAAGATATTATCACTTTTATTACTCTTTTCGTTACTTTCTAAGACGGTTTTTCAAATTTTAGACCCTCTCCGGGACTCCTCTGGAAGAAAGGATGTACTTTAATTTATAGAAAAATTTTTGAAGGAAAATTGTAAAACTCGCCTCGAATATTTTGATAATCTTCTTCTGGCGGACGTTCTTCTTGGTCTGAAGTAAGAATGAACTTGGCTTGAGTTGGTTTATGTTGTGATACCGCTTATTGAGTTTTATCTGCTTACAATTAGACCCTGGACTTCCTTTGTTGAGGAAAACCTCGAACTCCTGACAAGTCAGTCAAACTTACTCGCTCTTACACCTACTCACGAATTTCTTTTTATGAAACTTCTCTTCCAACAAAGTCACTTACCACATTACAAAATTATGGTCCGTCCTCGAAAGTTCTTTAATCTAAAGTGGATGATCCCTGCTTTCTAAATAGAACTTCTAGAACTTCGTGGATATTTCCGGCGATCCAACGTTTCGTCAAATAATGCTGTTTGCAATCCAAGGTAGCAAAACGCGTATCAAAGAGCATTTTCAAAAAAGGCAATTCTGTTTACGAAAAATGTGAAAGAAGTTTTTGGACACTACCGGACAATGTAGTGTCCTCAATAAACTATTTGTGTATGGTCGACAATATCAGCCTCAAATTCTGAAATCCTGAAAAAGTCTGGCTATTCATAGGCATTTTCCAAGTGCTCAAACATCTCCTTATTTTTATGAAATAGTCATTGCAGTCCTTGAATTGAATTTTCCACATAGCTTACATCTTCAAGCAACAACATCGTTCATATTTCGAAAACATCCATTCACATCCATCAACGAGTGGCTGCCCACTTGACACCTTCTCCTTTCGGCTTCTTATTTTTTGCTTTTGTTTACTGCCTTCTCATAACAGCTGTAACTGCTGAAAGTTTCACTTTTGCGCCAGGAGAAATAGGAGAAACTCTTCGAGGCAACTCCCGCGCGCTGCAAACAAAGCCATTTGTCGATCAGTGGCTCCATTCTTTCCCACCACGGCCACCGCAGCTCCCAAACACGAGGCCTACAGAATTTGTTTGTGGCTGGCTGGCACTATGCTTAGTATTTCTTATTAATGGCAGCTTTCGGCCACAAAATGCCACTTCTGCGTGGCTCGTCGTCGCCCGAGCAGCGTTGTCAGCATCCGACTCACATGCCTTTGCACCTATTCTTCTACTCACCGCTCTCACCAACAAGGTAACATTTTTATACCTTAGTAAGCTAACTCTAGCTACCCCTACCGATCACATCGTCCTCACTTTCTCCCTCTTCACAAATCACATCCGTTGAGTAAATTTGCGCGAGTGTTCACGTCGTGAGCTGTTTGACGGTCATTCAAACGTCTCTCCATTGCCCGATTATCACCTTATTTGCACATTCCTCAACCTATGACACTAATAGTGACAGGTTGCTGGACCCATTCCGTACTAGTGTTAGGCTTGGCACGGGCAGCCGCGACATTTGTCTCTTGCCGGCGAAATCGGCACGAAATTGATGTAATCAGAAGTGCTGCGAATGATGGATTATGGGGCTCAGTTCGTAGCAGCTTTGGATATTTGCAGATATTATTGGCGACATAAAACATTGCCGAAAGTCTGTTGGACTATTTTTGCAAATGTTCGGCATAGGTAGGCTGCATGAATCATGGATTTCCCGAGAAAAATTTCCTTTCAAAGAATACTGTTAACAAGACAGCAAGAGTATTTATCTTGGTAAATTTGATCAAATTCTTATGTATTCTCCAACAATCAAAACGAATTGAACGAGTGAATTCATGACTTGAAGAATTCAAGAAAATTTTTGAGAATTCAAATCTTTTAAGACTTGTTATAAAATATTCTATAGCCTATATCTTTATGCGCTGCTCTTAGAAAACTACAGGAAATCACCAAGACTTTGATTTTTTTTCCTCCGCGCAGGAAATGCTTGCTATCCCAGGATTGAAGCGGTTATTGTTTAACCAGCGTTTCTTGAAAAAACTCAAGCTAATAGCATTGTTTATTTTGCGGAACAATTTGTCTAATGAAATAGGCTTTAGTATTGCCACAAATCCACAGAACTTCTAACAAGGGAACGATCCCAACTTAAGGTGTCCGCATATCATTAGATGCGTCTTGATGAGCTGATTCCAAATCTACCTTCCATATCTGCGACAACGTTATCTGGAAGAAGTTATGAAAGGTTAAAAATGTGAAGTAACGGGGGTTTTGATGCACAATTTGCTTTGAATTCTAACTTGGAAGTGCACGACTAGCATCGTATTAAGTGTACTGATTTCAAGGAATGCTCACACTCTTAAGAAACTCAAATAAGTGTTTTTGAACAACTAATTTTCGAGGTATTGCGCTGTATAGTTGCCAAATTTGGACTTTTCATTGCTCATAGCTTTTACCAAAGAACTTTGGTTGCTTTTGAGCTGTTCAAAAACATTTATTTGCGTTTCTTTTGAATGTGAGCATTCCGTGAAATCACACTCAATATGATGCTAGTCGTGCACTTCCAAGTTGGAATTTAAAGCAAATTATGCATCAGAACCCCCGTTGCTTCACGTTTTTAACCTTTCATAACTTCTTCCAGATAACGTTGTCGCAGATATGGAAGATAGATTTGGAATCAGCTCATCAAGATGCATCTAATGATATGCGGATCATTCCAAATCGCCACCTTAAGTTGGGATCGTTCCCTTGTAAGATTCATGAGCTCTCACGCAAAAAATAGCTAGAAAAGTGCACATTTTCGCCTGAAATGAATGCGCTGAAAGTTGAATTGAATTTCCTAGGTTTCTTTAACATTGTTATCGTGACAACACCTTGTGAATTCTAGTCTAGTATGCATAGTTGTTGCCTACTGAATGTGGACTAATGAGGTCGGAGGGGCATGTACGACTGGTTCCTGCCATTCCTCTCGAACTTTCCATACCTCATCTGATGACCGCTCGCGAGCGTCGAAGCTATTCTAGAAGGAGCTCTACTACAGCTCTTGTGGCTTTATTCGAATACTATGCCGAGTAAGTTTTCTTGTAAAGGAAGAGCTTCGAAGTTTGGAGAGGATCAAGCTTTTTTAAAAAAATTTTTCCAAAAATTAGCCCCAAAGTCAACTTTTCAACGGCTAAAGCTTTCGTAATCGATGATTCCCTAGAATAAATCATCACATTTCCTAATTTCTGGCTGCAGTTCCCTTTTAATCATCAAATCCTGCCATTTCAGCATTGAAGCGGAATAATCGCTTTTTATTTACAGCAAAACAATTCAATTTTTTACTTTCGCCTTTTCTCCCATCGCACTACCTTTTTTTGTGATCACTTTCGTGAGAATTATCGTTTGCTGAAATGCCTCAAAGAACCCTCCTGAGAATCCTCCTATCTTCTCTCGATCCTTAGCCCATTCGTCTATAAGGCGAAGTTTTTCCATAACTTAGTTGTGCAGTTGCACACATCATCTTTAAGCTTGAATCTAAAAGTACCCTTATTTAGTACATCTTCTTTCTGCAGTGTGGTAGTCGGTATTTGTTTAGCTGGTATATAATATATTGAACTTACCATTCTCTTATCTTTGGTGCACCTCGAGCGTAATGTATAAATATAAACAATCTTGTCAAGCTCTGGATTGCTTTGCAATTTCAGAGTTCTGTAAGATCCTTAATCGCTTATGCCGTTATCATCTGCAAGAGACCCTGAAATGACACTAAAATATCTTCATCGAATGTCATGCGCTTCTCTGACCTACAATTTGTAATTAGGCGAAATATAGACTTTGTCTGCAATCGCACTCATTAGATCAAATAGTACTATTGTAAGCAGTATAATGAAATGCTTCAGCACGTTTGTCAATAAGCAAGCCTCCGACAAGCAAGGCTAGCGTCCAGTCATTTCTCTCTAACATCGAGAAAATTATTTTCCTCGTCGACCGAAATAACCGAAGAGCTAAGAGGACCAGTCTTGCAAAAATCTTTGTTCATAGCTTGTCTCGACGTACACGGAACAGATCGGTGTTCGGGTGCGTGCGCGCAATTGAAAACCAGTTCCTAGCGGGATAAAGAGAGATACTGTGACGTGATAATTGTTCAAAATACAGAATAATGTAGTTCTAGGGATTATTGTGGGCTATAGAATTGAGAGAGTGGAACTAGAACCGGCAGCGTAAAAAGCATTCTACTTGTTTTACTGCGATATAGTCTAGTGAAGCTGTTTTCTAACATTTCTCAAAATTTTATTGCTATAATAACGCAGAGAGAAGTAATCTGGCACTTGGGTAGACACCTGTTTTCTAGAAATTTCCAAGAATGCACATTTATCTTTGCAATAGCGGTATAATTTCCTCTAAACAAAAACATCAGGCACTTCATGAGCACTTGTTAGTCGCTCACTAGTGGAACCTCATCTAGCATCGCTTCCCAAACGGGTCTTGTACCCTCCCATTCTCCACCTCACTTTTCCAAGTGTGGTTTACGTCCTTCGAGCTGCGCGTCCAATTCCTGCTCTTCACCTTCCTTCGAAAGAGATGTTTTGTTATTGGCGCAGAATTCACCTCCTTACTCGAGCAATAAGGGAGCGGGGAGGGGGAATGCCCGAAGGTCGTGCTCTTTTTTCCGGTTTCCGAGTGCGCGATGTTGGTTATGGCAATTACCCACTGAGGGGTGACCTCGAAAATCACCGAGGTACCGCAACATGGCTTTTGACAGATTATTTCGGAAAATTGGTTAACGCCATAGCTTCCGCACTGTTATTGTGAGGTTCGGCTGCTGTCCTCCTCAACAAATGCCTAGGAGTAGTGGGAGCTAGGAAGTTGAAAAAAGCTTCATAAGTCTCCTCAGCTCACTCGGTAAATGTTGCACCCCATCAAAGAGCCTAAATGAGACTTTTTCTTCGTTCAAGCGGTCTATGCTTACCAAAAACTCCAATAAGTCTCGACTAAAGAACTCTATTGGTGGTTCACTGCATTAATCTGCAAATATAAGTAAATATTGCGATTTTCTTATCAACTTCATTTGCAGTTCCTATAACTCCGGATTACGTTTTTTTAGGACAAGAAAAAAAAGAGTGGTGCTCATCTAATTTTTTTCTTTCCTATCATACGAAGGGTTAGGTATGTAGACATGCAATTTTTTCTAGAGTGAGGAAACATTGTTTAAGGGATGATTAAACGCTTCTCGCCGAAAAGTTCGCATAAAAGTTTATGATAGTGAAATAGCTCTGTTAACTTTGCAAAATTAGCAAAATTTCTAGATTTGCAAGTTTCTAGATTGGAGAAGTGCACATTTTCCCTCAAGAATTTCTTGGAAGTTAAAAGATAACTCGAATATTCAAACGTAATATTCCAAAATTAATGGAATGCTTCAATCTCAGGTAAACTTTTGATTTTTCATCAACTAGCGCTTTATGGACGAGATGTCCTAAAAGAATTAGACCTCGTATCTCCAAGCATCTAGCAAGCTTCGATCTTTCTTTTGCAGCTCCCTGCTTAGATGACAAATTAAAGCAATTTCATGAAGTGTCAAGCACTGCGCTCAGCCTCTGCCAAAAAAAGGTCGCCCAAACGAAAGGTTCATTTAGTGTATGGAGACTGGTCTCCTAATCTAGCCTATTCCACTCCATCAATCCTGACCGTTCTGGAAGCAGAAGGGCAGAGTGCTGAAAGTGAAAGAGAGAGCGGATGCATTGTGCCGAGCGAATGAGTGAGGTGCGACATCTGCTGGGCACAGAATTTTGATGTTATCTGCTCTCGCATCCGAACCGGACACCGTCACCGGGCTGTCTTTCTTTCACTTCGCCGACATTCCTCGTCTGCAGCCAGAGCGCACTTCGAACTTTAGCTCGAACTGCTTAGATCTTGCTTAGTTTCCCTTTTCTTATCCACTCCATCTGGTTACAATCATTCCCACTCATTCCCTTAGCTCATTGCCTCATTAGCCCCTTTTGGTCTCACTCTTACTACTCTCCATCCTAAGCAGAGCGCTTGTCTTCAAAACATTCAGTCCAATCTAGTCTGGAGATTTGGAGGTGTTCATCATAAGCACCTAATGAGACAACAGACCGAGTAGTCGTCCAGTTCTGGCCCTCGTCAAGGCCGGAAAAACCCTTTCCAGGGGCTATAACTAGTTTATAGAGTGACCAGCGGCCAGACACACAACCTAAACGAGTCGCCCAATTTGTTTCGACCACCCTCGCACAAATCGAGTGTAGCAGTCGATGTGCATTTGATTAGAGGAACTTGCATAGACAACAGCTGAAGTGTTTCGAGGCTTACTGCTCTCGTGGGGCTACTGTAAATGAAACGGGGCTCGACAAGGATTTTTTTAAAATTGTGATCAAAATCTAGGTTACCTCTGCAAAACAGGAAGCGTTGAGTTTACAGTCATGGTTTTAGCTCCGCCTATTTTTTTGGCTCCATTTTTCCGAGTCTTGCAGGTTCTCTAGTATGAAACTGTATAATAATGTAGTAAATACTCCTCCGGATGCAACCCCTGGTTTTGTAATTTTATCCGCGCATAAATACCGCTAGAATTTGCTTGTTTGGCACATATTTCGATAGGTTCAACTTACCAAAAGGTGGCCCAAGAATTCTTCCACACTTTTAAGCTTTTTACGGCTATAAAAATTTTTCTCTTACATAGAGATCCACATTAAATGTGCCCCAATTTTTTCTCCACATCTACAAGAGGTTTGATTCTGTTTTAAAAGAATTCTCATAGCGAAATCAGAGCATGTTTTCCTACTCTCAAGCTTCAAAGCAAAATTTCACGGCCATTTTTTTTACAACATAAGGCTTTCTTCCACTAAATCTGAGGCTATTTCTCTACCATTTTCCTAAGTTCTCGTTCCAGAATCCCACTCAATTTTTGAAAAATAAACCTCACATAATCGTACAATCTCGCTTTTTGACCATGGCAATCCATATTGCCCAAATAATCTTGCTCCCAAAATTTCCGTACACCTGGGTGGTCAGAAGCAATGTATAGACATCGTTGTGACAGTCACAACCCCATTTGTGTCTTTGATTCCATGCATCCACAACTCATCCAAATCCGAGCAAAAAGTTGAGTCATGTCCATCGCTCTAATGACGTTTGCGTCAGTTTCACAACTGGGTCATGTCTGAAATTGTCCTCCACTTGTAATGTGAACCTTATCCTCTCTCTCTAACAACCCTACTTTGACATGAACTATTTCCTAAACTAACATCAGGTCAGAGCAATTTTGAACTTTAGTTTTTTCCGAGCAAACTGTAGGAATTTCAAGCGTTATGTACAAAATGTTAAGCTGTCAAAACTGACTCTTCCGCCTTACTTTTATGCGTGCTTTGAATTTTACGATGGGACTGACGCATAAACAAACAAGTTTTAGAACACCTGTGTTTTATTATAATACTTTGCTTTAGCAGGTCATTCGATGTCTTTCTGCCAGATGGCGATAGATAACTTGGAAATAAAAGTTTATGTTCGCTCCCTTTCTCCATGCATTTTATTGCTTACTGGCTATACAAACTTTAGCAATGGAATTTTGATCAAGATAGCTCTCGCGCAGATAGATTTTCGATTTCGTTTTTCGCTCCGAAACACTACTCAGTGGAACCAAAAGTACCTAGATGTTCGAAATACTATTAGACTAAACCACTGATGAAAAATTGTTTTGTATGCGTTTCAGGTACATAAAAGGTGTCGAAAAACGTCTAGTTAATTTATCTTTCATGAGAATACTGCACTGATCTATATCCATGAAAACCTGGTTTTTCTTCGTGACTAACAAACTTACACTAACAATATTCCGCGTTTGAACACCATAAATACGACACCGTCAGCGTATTCATCATCGAGCTTTGAGGTCAAAATTCACTCAAAGTTGGTTCTCATATGGAAACTGACTAGAAAGGTTTAGCTAAGCCATTGCCCAAATTTCAGCTCTTATGATTGATATATGATCGGCAAATATGACTTTAAACAATAGCCACGTATTTCTCAGCGTACTCGTGGACGCTGATTGGTCCTTTTGGAAAGGTTTACGGTATTAAAGTTTGAATTGAAATTTTTGGCCAGGAGTGATTTATATGAGCTGCAGTATGGCTTAGCTAGCAATAAATCCTCGCACCATATAGAAGTCGTTCACACAGGTTTGGCTGGAGCTGCTCATCCTAAAAGACTGATACTTCAGCTATCCTCAAGTTATCTGCTCCCCAGCATGCGTATACACAATGCGCGCTAGTTGACGACATGTAATGTGGAAACTTGCTCATTTTTAGTTATTTTTCTGCATCCTTGTCTCTTTTGTTCGGGGATATACATTAGTCAGTAGTGACGATCTTTAAAGTTTGCTACTTACGCTAAAGAAGATTTTACTGAGCAACTAATAAATAGGTCGTCGGCTGCCGCGCGTAGTTTGCAGGCTCACATACTGAGCTACAAATAACTCGACGATATGATGATTGGTATTTTCAGCACATTTTGAAGTGGATTTTACCTTGGGTGTAGAAAAAGTCCCTCTAGAAAAGTTTCGACCTCTAGCTCGTTGATGAATACGAATAGCCGAGGTTTTTCGGTCATTCTCAATTTACTTCAAAATGTTTCATTTCCAGTTGCCTACGAGAGGACACCAGTCGTGGCTCGAGGTCCCGTCGACCATCACTACCCGTAATCCAGCAACAAGCTGTTCTGACCGCTATACCGAGCACATCGACGGCTCGAACGATGAGCAGTGTGGGCCACACGAAGACACGACGTCCTTCTCTCGTCGAATTCCACGATGCGATGGTAAGTTGCCACCGCACTTTTGATTAAAGAACTCTGCGCCGAAACATGACGGCTATGTTGGCAGCCACGCTGTTACTGTCGTAGCCGACCTTGGTGACCTGTCTGTCGCCCCTAAACTGCCTCAGCTTCGCGCACAAAACATTGCGCTTTTCTCTCCTTTTGCTAATGGTTTCAGAGGTTTTTTTTTCATGAGCAGTTGTGATTGCTACGTGAAAACCTAAGAGTTCTCCAAGTTGCTAGTGCAGCAGTTTGCAGCGATTGCAAATCTCCAGCCATCTTCGTGCTCTCGAACTTTTGCCACGTTCCGTACCGCTTTTATTCTGTTTACCTTTGCGTGGTGACATCAACCGAAATGGCCTGTGCAACAGCTTCACGCTCTAAACGGCATGTTTTCTTTTTTTTTGAGGAGAAGCCATATACCCGGTGGCTCTTCGGAAGGTGGCTTTTATGCTAGAATTTTATTTACGCTCACTAGAAGAAGCAGTTTTTCTCTAATTTGGAATGAAGCGCACGCTTATGTCCCTAGCTAATTTACCAAAAATGCTCCATATAGATCTCTTAAATACCTTGTTTGACGAAGCATAAACGTTTTTGTTTAGGTAACCACCTCGTTTTTTTGTTAATACTGGTACGTGGCTAGCACCCACTAAAATGCTTCTATCCGTTCTTTTTGTTGCCTAGTACTAATCTAAGGTTAGTACCTGGTTTTTTGCAGCTCCTACATATACTAAGTTTCTCGCTGTTGATAGGGATCGGCCATCTTTAAAAGGCAATAAAACTCGTACCGACCTTATTACTTGTGTCCCTTGCCCTCTTTCGCCTTCCTTGCCCGTCATGAGCATGTTCTATCAAACTATTGGAGATTAGGAGCTTTGTATCTGCTTTTTTTTAGTCAAGACATCACTTAGGAGGATAAGGGACCCTTTGACCCAAACAAAAACGTTTATGCTCCGTCAAACAAGGTATTTAAGAGATCTATATGGAGCATTTTTGGTAAATTACCAGGGCATATAATTTTTGAGTTTGGGTTGGGTTAAAGGCACAAATTCCAGTGACATGAAGCCCTCAGTTTCTCTGCAAAAGTTACGCAAAATCCCGACTTACTTCTTCCACATTACATATTCCATATTGCATACAGAGAGTGAGCCAAATATACGCATTCCCATGAAAGGAATGAGGTAATGAAGGAGCTCATTTCAAGACTACATACCCCATATCATAACGAACAATTTTGCAGAAATCTCCTGATTATCGGAAGTGCTTCATTAGCGACAAAATGCTATAATCTCTCATTTATAGACTTTGATCAAAAAGAAACACTTTTCGCGGAAATATGTATTTTGTATGTACAACACCAGTATTTCGTAGTCATTTTCCAACTATTTTTGTCAAGAAAAATGATTAGCTTGGTGGAGGCCGTGCTTAGCTTAAGGTTATTTGTCTATCGTTATTCTTTCCCTCTTTTTCCTCTTTACGTAGAATAAAATGCTAATCAATATGAAATGATACTTGGCAGCTCACAATTTTTTGCTCTTTCTTTTTCTGTACTTCTTCCTTCCAAGAACGAAATCGAACAACAGCAAAATGACACATTTTGAACTCCCCACCTCCTTCCCTCTCTTTCCTCCCTTCCTGCCCAAGTGCATTTTGAGATTGAATCCAAGCTATGGCTGCGCATCGAGCAATATGTCCTTATATGTTTCTACAAAACAATGCCGCTTGTCATGCGTAATGTCGTCGGCCGATAGCAACAGAAAAAAACTTGATTCACCTTTCCGTTGACGACACACACGTACGCACACAAATCGTTTACGCACCATTTGACGGATTATTGATCATAACCTCATAATGGAAGAGCTCAATCGGAGTTTGCAGGGTTAGGGCAAGGTTTGCACGAAAAAAATGGCTGGTAAGTGCAAACTCATTGGTGGTTTCCTTTCTGGGCTTTACCGGACGGTCATCTTAAAAAGGCATCTTGAGTATGTCACAAGCTGATTTCATTAGTTGTCCTTACAGTCTAGAAAGTTTGACTGTTACTGTAGCGCCTTCGCGGTACCAACAACATTTGCGCGTAAAAATGGTCATAGGGCGCTCATATTCAAGTTTACTCCTACAACGTTTTCTACTCTCCAATGATGTCGACAAAGCGTGTGAAGTGATTACTTTATCAAATGATACTTTTAAGGCGTGCCACCTCGAAAACGATGAAAGGTAGCTCAAAACTAAATGCAATAACAAAAAGAAAAAAAGCACCAATAAGCGACTTTGAGCACAAATTTCGTAAGGATGTGAGAAGAGAGATAAGGAGAAGATGAGCTTATTAGGACAATGTTTGCGGCCATAGATAGCAGACTTTTGATAAGAGCTTCATGTGCTGCCGAATTTAGTAGACTATAACACCATGGGTACATTTTTAGTGCAGCTGGTTCTTGCACTTTTGGAAGAGGCAGAGATCTTTGTAATATGTGACCTTTACATATCCAAAACGCCATGCAACAATAAGATTATCTTTTCCAAACATAGCAAATTAGAACTCAACTTACCCTTCGATCAGATTTTGCGCAAAGATCACCAAAGTCTTGCTTGCTGTGCACTCTAGTGCAAATATATTTCAAAACGTTCTTTGAAAGTACAGTTCTGTCTACAAAGGCGTCGGCTAGTCAGAAAGGAAAGGGCAGAAACGAAAGGACGAAAGGAAAAGGTGGTTCCAACTAGCTGTGCAAAGGAACACAAGTAGCTCAAACTGCTTTTTTGGCAAATGAAAATTCTCTCAGTTTCTTTCGAGAAACTGTTTTGCATAACGATGGATGTTCTTTCAAGTCATTGCAGCTCAAAGATGGGTATTCCTTTTTGCGAATCAGGCTCTCATCAAAATTGATGATGTAAGTAGTATGTACTTCCGGAGCAAGTTGCAACACAGTAGTAGAAAAAAGGCTTTCGAAAGTTAATGACTACGGTAAAAGTACAAAATGAAAAGGCTCCTATCATGTCAAAGTGCGTGATGGCTGACACTTCCCATGGAGCTAATTTCTTTTAGTCAATAGTGCTGTATAAGTTATAACTTTAATAATCAATGCGTGATGTTTCATCTTTAAAACAAGCGGGTGCAATGCTCTAAGAAAAATATAAGGAACATCAAAATTATTTACATAAATAGTTTGAAAAGATGGCTAATAGCTATGTCATGATTTCAGGTCAGATATTCTGGATCCTCTTATGTTTTGACTCTCAAGATTTATTCTTCACTCCAAATAAAGGTCAATGTTTTGAGCATGACATGCAACAACCTGGTCACACAGAAAAACCCGTTTATCAAAAATTTCAGCTTATTTGGACTTCGTAAATTTGAAAAACACATTGCAATGCGGGACAAACCCACATTACCCGTGCATGATACACCCAAATGTACGATAATTGTTCCGAATCAACGAGTGTTTCTGCCACTTGCACTGCCACTAGGCGGTCTATCAAAACCGCTTATCTGGCCAACGAACACCAGCCACCCGCTTGGCTCGGCGAAGCTGCTAGATTCGTCCGCCATTGCACCAACTCGCACTTTCTGCACTGCACTTGCTGATCATAGTTCTTTTGTCTTCATTTCATCTTCACTATTTTTTGCTGTACTTTTTTGTTCAAATTTATATAGCTTGAACGTTTGCGCTACTAATATAGCAGTTTTTTGTTACTATCCCTAGATAATTACTTTGGGTACCAATGAATTCCCACGACATTCAGATTGTCGCGAGCACTAGAAGCTTGTGACCCTTTTTTGACCAAACAATGGTTATATGATTTTTCTAAAAATCAAAGTTGACTAAGCGCAAATCAAACGCGCAAAGCATTGAGCGGATAATTGAGACCTTGAAAGCCATTAAGTATAATTGAAGGAGATTTGTTCTCATAAGTTAAAGTATCCAATCTTCGAAAAAAGAAAAACTCTGCAGCTGACAACGTCTGATTCAAGAATAAATAATTTATTCTCTTTAAAACATATCAAATCACAAAAAAATTTTTCTCAGAAAGCAATCCATTTGTTCCGAAAAACGCATTCGTGCTATGATCTATTACGTTTTTCAAGAAGTGTGAAATTAGCATTTTTACAACAATGCTTCGAATTTATTCCGTACCCAATTACGTGTTTGTAATACATTTTTATGTAGATTAATCGCCTCGCAAAGATATGAACTGCTAATTATCTGCACGATGAATAATGACAAAAACATTTTCCTGTTTGGTGCGAATTTTATCAAAGCTTTTACCTCAAAAGTACGAAATGTCCAAAAATTAATAACTCGTCTCATCGATGCTGTGATCTTTGTCTTTGTTTCCTCAGTCCCTTCTTATCAATAAGGTTTGATGAGAGAATCGAGGCGGCGCGAGTGCCAGCTGACAGAAGGAAACCTACTACCTACTAACCAGGAATCTGTAATTTTCATGTTCTAGTTCAAGGGATGTAAACACTTTGTTGCTAAATGCACAACAATTTGCTCTGAGTCACCAAATTAAAATCACAAAATTATCTAGAAACCCGTTTCATTTCAATTTCCTCTTCGAGTGACGTAAAAAAATGTAACTGCTCCATAGCCATAATACGATGAAGTGTATGTTTCTGTTAGTTACATCTGGTTTAGATTTAAGTAATGTCAAGTTTCTACCTGCTATAACTTCATGAGAACAAGGATTAAATTCAATTTCTGTTGTAGAAATTCACAATTCGCAACCTTCTTTTTGTAGATTTCAATCCAAACACTATTTCATTCTCTGCACAGCAACGTTTGCCAGCATGGCTCCTGATCAAACAAAACCTCTTACTGTTAGGACACTGTCTGAAATTTTTATAAGCTGTATTTTAGTAGGACCACTCGAACACATTAGAGTGTTGAAAACAGAATGAAAAGATGATTTGTTCTCGGAAACAGTGATAAAACGAACATCACAAATGAATTTTACTTTCAAGTCGTTTTCATCCTTTTTAAATTGAGTAGAATTCAGTGATTTGTGGACTTGTACTTCTCTAAAAGAGGTCGACAAGCCATTTGAAATGAGGTAGCGTGAAACATTTGCTACAAATGAACGAAATTTTTGATTTTTTAGAAAGTGTTTTGAGAGGGTTTTTTTTTTTGAAAAAATGGAAAACGGAAGAAAATTACTCATCGCTGGCTGAAATATGCGATCATGGCTTATGGACATGTCTAAAGAACAGATAACTCCAGCACCAACCATATGTAAAAGAATTTCAATTTGGATTTGTGATTTTTCTAGGTACTATTTTCGTTCTACATTTCATTAGTTCTTTTGCTAAATTTATCCACTCAAACACAAGAGCAGTTCGTCTTCGATTTTTTTACTTTCACTGCCGCATGACACTCTGAGCTTAAAGGCAGCGTCCAGGCAGATCTGGACCTATTGGGCTTTTACGTGGAAAGTACTTTTGGGGCCTAACTAAGGCACTGCCCAAGCGGCAACTCAGGTAGTGCTTTAATGGCTGAGATATTCCCCTCGAGACTGGCCCCCGCGAACGTATTCGCATGGATTCATGGCAGTTTCGCGCCAGGATCCAGCTTTGCGCCACGAATCCATGCGAAACACGGTCGCGGGGTCCAGTTTCGAGGGGAATATCTCAGCCATTACAGCACTACATGAGCTGCCGCTTGGGCAGTGCCTTAGTTAGGGCCCCAAAAGTACTTTCCACGTAAAAGCCCCATAGGTCCAGATCTGCCTGGACGCTGCCTTTAATACGTTAACATGATAAAGTGTGATTTTATTTTATTTTATCGAGAAGACGTTATAGATTTCAAGCCGACATGTTCTAGCTATTTGTATCGCTAGAATCGATTACTTTTGAATTCGATTGTATTTGAAATTATTCAAAATCGTACTTGGATGACCAGTTTGCTTACAAAAACTCTGCCTCGTTAGTAATGCGGAATAAATTGTATCTTGAAGCATATCATGAAAGAAATTGCTCAAAGCTTTGAAACTAAACTACAAGCTCGAAAAAACCTTGAGTTAAAGAGAAGACAATAATCCAAGAAAAAGATAGTGAATATACCTTGGTAAAAAAAGTGATATCGCGCGTAATTAAGTGCCAAAGACAAAGTTTTCAGTTTTTGTCGTGTCACTTTATGACTTTGAAATCGGTTTCCTGAGAAGCTGTTTCTCGAGCAGGCTCTGTTCTTTCTTCTCAATAATAAGGAAAGTTACTAGATGAAATTCTGGAAAGGTGCTAAGATCATATTAGGTTGGCACATAAGTTTTGCAACTTTTCTTGTAACTTTTTTTCCTATTTTATGTAGCAATCTCATTTTGTGGCATCTTGTAGATCGTGATGTAAGCTGCAAGTCTGCGCAAACCGTTTGATTTTTGATAACGTAGTACAAAAAATCTAAGCATTTTTTTGAAAAGTGCTGAAAATCGAGGTTTCACGATTTTTTGGCAAACATGAAGCCCTACGAAACCTGATTCAAACATATGAAAAAGCAATTATAGGCAGCACGTAGCTGGAAGTTGGCACATCGGAATCAGTGAAAAAGAAATGAAATTTAAACACAAATTAAGGTGGGGCGCCTTTGAGAAGTTGAACAAGTCAAATGCGTCAAGTTTTGAAGGCAATTTGTCAATAACTAAGCTGCGAAAAGTCAGAATTCGCTATAACGTAGCACCATAGAGTAATCCTATGCGGTAAACACGAATATCATATTCATTTGTCGCTAAAATGAAATTCATCTTTTGATTTCACGAACGAGGCCTTTTCATGCGAAACGGATCTCATTTTTGTGATCAGCATGTCAAATAAGCCCTATTGGCCAAGTTTCAGCAAAATCTGATGCATTCTAAAATTTTTCCCATAGTACCGTAAACCTACCGTAATCCTCACATAAGATGGTAAAGTTCGGCAAAAATGTGTGCATTAGAAGCTTACATCATATTCCTTATATTGCCAAAAAATGAGTGCGCTACCTTCAAATAGACAAAAGTTATATAAAAAGTTGCATTACCTATGTGCCAACCTAATATTATGACACTTGCTAACTATGTAAACCTAATGCGCTTGCAACGTCGTAAAACTTGATAATGGACAATCTGTTCCCATCAGTCGGCTCTCTTCTCATCTTATCTGCCAGGAACGGACATGCGATTCGCTACACGCCTCTCACATTGCAGTTGTCCGATTTTCCAAAATACAAATGTCCTTGCAAGTGCATTTTTTGCGCCTATGAGAACACCCCTTATTTTATTGCCTTGGGGATAACTTGTATTCTGAATTTTTCGATGCCACGGTGAAGCCAGGGTTGGCTGGATTCCCACTTCTGTTCCTTAGCGTGTGAATTTGAGCTGCTCATCGTCCGAAACAGTATGTATTGCCGGCCGAAGTGCCGTCTCACGATCGTAACTCTCGCCCCGTGTGGTCTCTTTCGTTGTGAACCAACTCGCTCTCATCGAATCGTATTTTTCATCGCTAAGGCTTCCATATTCCGTTCAGACTCAACTCCACCACTTATGTGTGAAAATGTCAGCTGTGAAGAAAAAGTCCTCATTCAAGCGACAACAACTCTTGAGTCAAATCGCCGCCATGGTAAGATCATGTCGCTCTCGAGTCCCTTTCAGGCACCACCTCTCCTCAGTTTTATTCGTGTCTCGAGAATGGAATTCCTTTCTCGAGACACGAACAGGGGGGGGGGACATGAAATATCGGTTCGCATAATGTTTACCCGTGTTTCCAACCGAATACGAATCGGGTCAATTATATCCGACTCTTCCAAGGACATTCGCGCAACATACTCACGCGTACCCGTGCATTCCTCGGGGGGCCCGTCCGCTTGGGGGTGAAATATTGCGAGATGCAACCTAGATAGGTTCGGTTGTTTACGCTGAACCATCGGCGAAAACAGCAACAATGGTTGCGACTTCCGAACGCTATATGAATAGCTGAAGACTCGCTGTTTTTGCTTTTGCTGGTCCCTTTCAAAGCAATGAAAAAATTACTCGGTACCAGAGAAAGGATTATGGGAGTGGCAAAAAGTTTGAAAAATCAATACTTGGTTGATCCTCCCTAATTTCTTGTTTCTATCATTGTCCCAACATGGATTTATATAGAATACCGCAAAAATCTCTATATGATGCTTGAAATATGAACCGCGTAGTTATCTAGCAGAATTCCATTTTCTTAATTTACTGAAGTTTTTTTTACAGATTTTTTGAATTTCCTCTCTCTAGAAGTGCCCTCTATAAGTTCATGCTATCATGGAGTTACCTTTTTAATGAGCCAAGAAATGCTGATGATGCTTATCATCCGAGACAGTTAAAAAAAAACACCTCAAATCTACTGACACGAAGTGAAAGTACGATTATCCTCTTCAATATTCGTGTTCGGATTCTCTCAACAATCACGAAAATTATGTATGAAAGCGTCATGGTGTCACGTGTGTAACCCATGCGAACGATTTTCATAGTGATATATGGGTCGAACAAAAGGGCAAACCAATTTCTGAAAAGATCAGGATGCAATTCTAAGAACGAATATTCTGCTCAGCTTCCTTCTTTTTCCAGCGTACTTCGACGACTTTGAACGCAAAGGGCTAAACAGCTACCGTAACTCGAATTTAGCAGCTTCGGAAACAGCCCACGTAATTTAATAATCAAAAAACGATCATAAAACTGCCTTGATCCTTATATAAATAAGACACACAATATGGTCGCGACCAAACGCTTACCAGCAATTTATTTAGTGTCTGCTGTAGATTTGTTCAAAATGTCAAAGGCAATCGTCTAGATCGAGTAGTTGTGAATATTGACTTTTCATCACATGACCAAATGTCCTTCTGAATTCTTCCCATTCTTCCCACTGATCTTCTCGAACTAGGGAGTACATCTGAGAAGAAAGCGCCTCCAAACCAATTTTGCATTTTATCTATCACCTTTACCTACAATTTTACCTACCTATCACGTTGTGTGAAGTAGGATTTCTCCACGCAATAAACGACCGATAACTTCATCTCGCACTAATCTTGACCAGTAGATTCAAAATCAGCACCTAGGTGGTCTCGAACTAGCATTTTATCGAAAATGGCCGTTTGTTGCCAATATTTCGCAGCCACGAGAATTAAACCTCAGCGAACTTTGTACATTTTCTTTGCTTCGGCACCCCCAAAATCGTTTTTTGCTCTTTGTAGCAGAATTCCAGCATTACAAAATGGCCCTACTGACCAAGTGTGTCGTTGAGCACGGCTTTCGGCATCAGTTTTTGCGAAGTAGGCACAAAAACTTGAAGAGCACAGTTTTAAATTCTTAATTTTTTCTCGGTTCATAAAAAGGCATAGCAGAAGGCCGTGTAATTATTTAGGTTCGAAAGGAAGGAAATTTTCGGGTAAAGATAGCTGATCAGAAACCTCAAAAGCGATATAACTACCCGGTCAGTATTTCCTTCGCTTTTTCGGTAAAAGTTTTGGCATTTGGTAATTTTATGACTAATCAAACAGCTCACTAAGCCTCGCTACTTGAAAAGCCCCTGTGTTGGAATTCAAAGTTTTTTACTACTTGTAGTTGCAGAAAGTCACATTCGACTCGGTTAGCTTCTAAGTTAAACCACAAAATGCAATTTTCTGTAGAATGAAATGTGAATCATTCTTTGTGACTCTTTGGAAAGCACAATTGACCCTAGTCAAAATAAACGCTTTTTAACCCCTCACTGGCTCTATAAGGAACGGCTTCTTCTTTCCGAAAAGAAGAAGCCTTTGAGGCTGAAGCTAAATGGAACCCGATGTCTAGAGTGTCTAGTACAGAAGGAGCGAGAGACAGGCCACCATCAGCGTCGGCCATGTTTTGCAAGCGCAAAAGCTATGTTTGTGGGACTAGTTTCGAGCAAAGTGTTCATGTTTCAGCACTACCACGGCATGGACATTGAAGGACCAGCATACATGGTTGCTCACTTTCCGGTACGTCGGTACACAGTCGCTGTTTGCTTTCCAACTTTTTCCGCTTGAGCTGCCGATCGGCTACCCTCTGCTCACTTTGTTTCCGTTTTCAGGACTGCGACAATGCTTCCGAGAAGATTCCAGTCGAGCCGGGTTTGAAGCTCTACCAAGTGTTCGAAGGTTTGTGCTCATCTTGCCCCGATAAGCTTATGTTTGCCTTTCTGAGTAATACATCGCAGTTTTTCTCCGCATTCTCATTCCTCGGCAACAGTGAGTCAACAAGCAACGTTTATTTTTTGACTTGATTCTCAGCCCGACTTTGATACGGGACGATTCAGTCATGTTTGAAGTGGCTAGTTCGAGGAAGAAACTCTCGGCGAGCCTTTGAGAAAAAACCTCTTGGCAGAGGCAGACGAGCTCGTCGCAAGTGCAACTTTTGCAAAAGCACTTGGGGGAGCTTGAATTTCCGGTACTGGGACAACATACCATAAAACTTCTGATTAGGACACTTGCTATGCACAAGTAATAAATAAAAGAGTACCAAAAGTTTGTAGGTAAATTTTCTAGATTCTTAGAAACTCGAACCATTGCGCTAACCTTAAAGCTCTGCTCATTTAAAACTTTCGACTGTGTTGAACTTGCTGCCTTTTTACAACACATCTTCAACAGTAGTTGAAATTTTTTACTTGACGCGTGAGAATGCAAATGATCTGTTTTTTTTTTGTAACGTGTCCTATCCTACCCGTATGCATCCAATATCTGCGCTCATTTCTCCCTTTTCCTTATGGTGTCCCATGGTTCGGAGAAGGCCAACAATGTGAAGATTTCAACTTTTACCAGAAGTACAATATGTGCTGCTTACATGCTGGTCACATGTAATGTGCATCCGTCAATCAGTTATATGTTGTCTCTCATTGCATAGATGGCTCTAGCTGTTTTTTGAATCAATTTGCTTGATTGGCTAAGCCTTGATGTTTGAAAATTTTGACGAGAGATGTCGCACAACTTGGAATCTCATGCTTTTCTGGAGAATTCCTAGCCACGGAGAAATGTGAGCTATGAGTTTTCCAAAAACCTAAAGGAGTAGCTGCAGCTTAGATCCTTCATTCTTATTTGCAGCTCATTAATTGGTTTTTCTTTTTGTGCTCATTTAGAAAATATATTAAGTTCCTGTACTTCAGTGGACATTGTAGGATGCATCAGACAGACGCTCAGACATGCTCACCAAATATTTGAATTTGAAGCTGATTTTAATCACGATAGACTCAGGTGCAATTGTACAAAAAAAACCTTAAATATGTGATCGAAACCTTCAAATCCAAATCATTATTGAAACTTAGTTTCTTATCAAGTATTTGAACTTATTTTGCAGAAACTGAATTTTGCAAACTTTTCATATTAGCATACAAAGTGTGTTCAACTATCTTTTGCTCCTCGAGATGTTTAATGGGTTTTAAAATTTTCGGACACAGTTGTACATGAATTACACCAACATCTCTCAAACGTTTTATCGTGGTTTTCTAAACAGTTTGATGGTTGACGAACATAGCACAGACTTCACTCATAAGTTAGCTAGCTTTTGAAAGCTCTGATAAGTTTTTTTACGTAAAAGATTCGAAGAGATTTGACGATGCTTAGTGTGACTCAGTCAAAAGTTAGCTCCTTAGAATTTCCTAATCTGAATTTTGTTGTAAGCTGTCCGTGTTTGACAGCATTCCCTTGCTGCAAAATCTAAAAACGCTGAGAGGTCTATAATATCAAAAAGAGCAGAAGCCAAAAGTTGAATCCCAAATGAGATTCTTTTTGAGGGGGGGGGGGGTAATCTTGATACAGCATGTCACAGATTCATTTCTTAGCTCTTTGTCACTGAATCTTCACATTGACTTTTGTTTTCTCCATGGAGTAGGATCAATCGATTCGGTAAAACAGAGGAACCCTGTGAGGGAACATGGTTTTGACGCGAATTTATTGATAATCGAGTTATTTGGTTGATATTTTTGCGTGAATAACTTCCAAAAAAAATAAAATGTTCAGTCAATAGAACAATAATAGACAATAACCAGGAATCCATATTCTACCACTGCTCATCTCTCAAGTTAATTCTACTCAAGGACATTTTGGCTCTTTTGGTTCGAAAAAACCCTGAAACGGTTTGATAACGGGCGTTTTCCCTGTCACTTCAATCGTATGAAGTTTAAGATACGAGTTCAACTATTCTCTAATCAACGCCTTTTTCCTAGCGACTTCTGTCGATAAAATACTTATGAGAATATTGACGTTAATGCCCTTTGAGGCTAAATTAAGTCGCACTTCAGCCGATTGCAATGTCTTATAAGGAATTTTTATTTGCAATCTCACTATTCGTATTATGTTCATTCATCTCGCAGGTGGTTTCTCGACCCCTATCACAGTCTCTGTAAACTCCATGATTGGAGACAACCCTATACAAACTATTTAGCTTAGAGGAACTTCACATAGTTGAGTGCGTATGCTTCTTACATTCAAGTTCTTCCTACATTCTAGCAGCTTCTTGACTATGGTAAGGCTGACCTTATGTACAAAGCGAACCCATTTCAAAGTAAAGGAATTTCGACCATAGAACTTTCACTGGGCAATGTTCACCTCTTGTTTTTGCTCTCAGATGTAGTTTGCAGACGTCCTCTAGCATCGGTTCCACATAGAAATTGCATAACTTCTACGACATTTTTCTGCCAAAACCCATCAAGGAAAAAGACATCGTTTACTCTAAACTGCTAATTACTAAGAGGAAGAAATTAACGACGGGAGAGTCATGCTCTCACCAAGAAATTTATTCGTCTTTCCAGCTGTAGGATCCAGATGTTAAGATGCTCAGAGATGAAGGTCATCTTGTCTCATGGTGAAAAGGTTTACAAATGAGAATTATCTGAAATATTCCAGAGATTTTCGGATACGCACTGCATTCCCCTCTTTCACTAGGCTAATACCTAAGTCTCGCGAATAATTTTGCAATAAAAAGTTTCTGTTGCTTTTTCTAGCTTGCTGCTCATCGCTCCGAAGATTTTTTTGTTGACAGCGGATATGCACACTCTCAATGTTCTCAGCACTCTTTCAACCGTTACTAGGATGAAGCGCTCGCATAGCCAAAAACGGAGAAGAGAATTTTCTCTCATGTCCCCGACCGCTGTGAAACTAGTCACATTTTTAAGAAATTTTATTTTCGTTTTGAAAATTAGCTTTTGCAAAAAATCTGAAAGAATACATCCGCTACGCTATTCATCCATATGCTCAGAAAACTGTTTCAGTCCGTACAAGGTTTTTTCTCATAGTATTCATTATATAGTATTTTGTTATTACAGAATTTAAATTTGAATCTTTTACGTAAAGACATCCGACCAGCATGAATCTTCTCAGCTAATATTAGGACATAACAAAGAGTTGATTTATTTCGATTTTTTAGCATTTTCAAAGGCCAAATCTGAAAGGGATCCAATTTGGATGAACGTATTCTTCAGCTTGTATAGCCGCAACATGCCTAAGTAGTTTTTGCTCTGATCATACCATGAAAGACATAGTTTTCCCTCTATTTTTATTATATTGACATTGAAAATCGAGGAGCTTACAAATTTAGAGATTTTCGTGCAAGACAAGACTTTTGGTCAAATGTTATATGGAGCCAGTGGTAGCGTGCACAAAATTTCCGTTCGGGAGGGAGGGAGCGACAAAAAAGTTTTTGAGATGACGGTGCGTGGCTTTACCACGCACTCCGAAAGATTCTTTGGGATGATTCCAAAATTTTGCGGGTCCACAACCCCAAATTTCAGCAAAAGGGGACACTGCCACAATCATGCCTCGAAAAAAATTTTTTACAAGGCTAACTTGAATTTTTAAAAGGCTTTGAAAATTATTTTATGTACTTACAAGTAAAATCAAGTCGCTTGCGCTTTTTCGTGACACTATAAGTAAATTTCAAAAATTTCGCGACCCATTCTCGGGGAAAGAAGCCCCCTCCCCCTTGGTACGCCACTGCGAGACAGCCGTCAAGCATTACCCTGTATCTCTTTGATTTTTTCCGGACTTTGACTCCAGCTAACGAAGGCATTGTTTTCTTACAATTTTTGTTAATATCTCCATAAGTCTGTCATTCATCTAAAAAAAATCAAACGTACCATACTTCACACATCATTTTATGCTTTATTTGCGTCATTTTGTTTTCGTTTCAGCGCTGTCAGGTGAACAAGTACATAATGGAATGAATTAGCAGAATAACCTATTAAATGAAGTGTTAACGTCAATGCACTGCAGCTGATTGAATTATTTTATTAGCAAATTTAGTAATAACCATTTGGGAGCGAAAACTTTGATGTTATCACATCACACTACGCCCTGCAAACTGCAGAATTATGAGTTTTTTTTGGATAGAACTGATGGTGAAGGTTTGTTTTAAATTCAGCTTGACCAATTTTCTCCAAATTTTTAACCAAGGAAACAAGCACATACCTCCTCTTGTTTGCGACTATCTTAATTGCAAACAAATTGTTTACCAAATCAACACCGAATTTTCGAATGAATTTAGAGCAACGCGAGTCTGACGCAAGCTCCCATGGGTGATCAGAATTTGCATTTTTCTCTCAAACCAGATATTTGAACCGTTGCGATTGGCATAAAAATGTTGTCAACTATTGTTAGCGTTGTTGTATAAGGGACATATTTACCGATAGATGTAAAAACTCAGAGTTTCGAATCACGGACTGGATACACATCCAAGAATACGCCAATATCATCTTTGCTTTTGTTTATTTTGTGTCATAGAAACTTCTCGTTCGGTAGGATGTTAACCATCTTGATTTTATTGAAACTGAAGTTAGGGTACATTTTTCGCTGTAACTGTACATAGCTCCACTATATATTTTTTACTTCAAAAGCTTCGCAGAAGATTTCTTGAAATCATCAGTAAGTAGAACCCGTCACTCATGGTCGTCTTTAGCATTCATGTTGAATTTTGCATCTCATTTTATCGGATTGTGTTTTTATAGACATCTAAGGGCGCACAAGAATATGGGATAGTCAACCTAGAAGAAAATTTACCTAGAAACAAAAAGCACCCTGGATTTACACTAACTATATGCATTTCCATATCCTCTTATGGTATTTCTTCATTTTTTGATCATGAGAGATGGTAAAAGCTTATGATCCAACGCATAATATCAAGTCCCGTAACTTCTGTACTATCCTTGGAGAAAGCCAAATTTCATGCAAATATCATCAGTAAGTGTTTTTCACAATAAAATTAGAAACTAAGAGTGTTAGCCAGGGCTCGGCACAGGTGGCTTGTAAGCAAGCTGGATATCATTTGGGGATAGAAAGCAAAGAGGGTTTCGTTTTTGAAATCGGAAAGACGCAAAAACTGCGACGTTGTTTTTTAGTCGACGTTTCGTTTTTTGGGAATTTTTTAGGGATTATGGTCTAAGGTCAAAGGGAACTTCGTAAAAATTTGCAAAAGGCAAGGGGGACTTCGTATTTTGCATTTTCAATTAGCCACCTCGTGCCGAGCCTTTGCATTAGCTTTGCATATTATCTTTGTCTGCTGATTGTCAACTATTAATTTGAAATATGCAACAAAAAATTAGGGTATCCAAAAGGTGGTGCATATTGCAGTTCGCAAATGTGCGGGAGACGGCCGGAGATTTTGATTTCAAACTTGATCTAAACGCTTATTGTTGGATATTTTTATTTTCTGTGTGCGGGTTTGGAGGTATTTTTGTTTAAAATAACAAAAAAATGACCAGCCAGTAATATCGTTCTACACAGCATGACAGAACTTAAAGTGCGTCAAGAGTATCA
Organism: Cylicocyclus nassatus; assembly: GCA_958299035.1. NCBI lineage: Eukaryota > Metazoa > Nematoda > Chromadorea > Rhabditida > Strongylidae > Cylicocyclus > Cylicocyclus nassatus. The sequence goes on along the minus strand of CATQJL010000316.1, from coordinate 49,464,165 downwards.
GCACGCACTGCAATATTGTTAATTCAGTTTGACGTCAATGTATATTAGCTACGAGTGATAGGTAATCGTGTTCGGAGTATCTGACAAGGATTTTTGTGTGATTAGCATGGCGTTGTCTTGGCTGACGACAAACAGCTTAGTTATGCGGATTATCTTCAGAGCCGTTACGCGCCCGTGGGCTCAATGTGAACGACGTCGAGATTTTTATCGAACGAAGCTCGTCTGCCATTCCCGAAAACGCTGACGTACGATTTTTGGCCGGCAGGAGCGTGATTGTTCGAGGTGAGTGTCCAGCTATGAATTTTGGAAAATTCTTCCAAATTTACACATATCTTCATTTCATCTTCCTCTCAGACAATTGCGGGTAGGCGGTCAAACGGAAATCGCGTTGTTAAATATTCGATCGCAAAATTTTAGAACGCTAGAGACGCGTTTTTCCAAAGCCACTTTTGATCCCTTTCCTCCAGCAAAAATGTGCAAGTGACTTGTTAGTTTTAAATAATAAAATTAATCTTCAAAATTTGTTTAAATTTCATATTAGCTTTGTATGAAAATTTTTTGTCAGAGTGGCCCCTTCTAAAATTACGGGATCATAGGCCTGCAAAAAATACTGGTAAGCGTCCAAAAATAAGATCATCTTGAATCATTCTAAAAAATTCATCCTCCCTCCCCCCCCCCCTCCGCGAACGGGTATTGGGCCGCCACTGCTTTCTTCCTCTGAGTTCTTTGCAGATAGGTTGCTTTTTTCCGTCAAAATGAAAAATTAACAAGCCGCCTTGCAAGCGGTTGTGGTCATTTTCTGAGATTCTGCGAACTGAGGGCAAAAAATCAGTCTATCTCTCCAAGACCCGCCTAACCCCGCAATTGTGTGAGTACCTCTCACTCTCTTCCATAAGGTTTTCTTACCTCCCACACCTTATTTACCCCATCGTCTCATCATCTATGTTTCCTGCTCTACCAAACGGGATAAAAACACTCAAATATTCCATTATTGGTAGCCGCTAATAACGAAATAGAGTGCTTTGGCCGACAAGAATTCCAATTGCAGACAGACTTCAGTCTTCGTCGCTATTATTGCGTTGAAAAAGGAGCTATTAGAAAATGATGTCAGTATGTTTTTACATAAACAAGAAGGGAATGCTCTGTATTTTAGTTTTTGTAAGCGTCACTTCAGAGCTCGCGTGAGGAAATTTATTCAAAGAAACTGATCCTTTCATGAATTTTAAAGCATTAGTTCCGGCTGTGTGGTTTTTTGTCGCATGATTTAGCTTATAGAATGTAGCTACCAGACATTGATGGAGAACTTTTTTTAATGGAACAAAAAATTTCTTCCTCCTATTTGATGCGGAAGTGATAACCAATTATGACCATGTCAAAGAAAGTCTTTCTTCTCGCTTGAAGAGTTCAAAAGCTTTGAAATGTCCTTTTATTTATTCTCAAAACAGGGTCAGCTGACTAGAGCTTATCCAGAAATCTCATTATGTGCTGAATTATGAAAGAGCTAGATCCATTTGCATGCATCGTCTTTATAAAAAAAGCTGCCTCAGCCCATTAGATGCAGAAGCAAGCAGAAATGGCTCAGAGCGAAGTCCTGCAGCCATTACATGGTGATGTGGGATGATTTTAAAAAATTTTAATTAGCGTGTGTTTCGAGAATTAGGCGAAGACATATGGGCAGACCATCGTTTTCTTTTGAATCATAAAACTCGAGAAATCTGCCAGAGGTCTTTGATGTCTGTTCATGCCTGTCTGTGCGCTTCTATAACATAATTTGAGCCTCTCTATCCATTTAATCCGCTTTGAGTGACTAAAGAGCTCCTTTTAAGCTTGCAAATGCCTATAAATGTCATGTAGAATGTGATGAGTTTCTTCCGTAAGTTTGTTATTACTCCTCAGCAAGCAGTAACAAAACTTCTCATCTCGAATTTTTTCGGAAGACTCGGTTATAGTTACTCTAAAGTTTAATCTCCTATTTTAATTGGCATTAGTTCCTCTTTTCTTGTCTATCTTTTTCTTTTTCTTTACCTAACACTTTCTTTCGCAGTAAACACAATGTTTCGCTGTTCTTCAAATATTGAAAAAAAAACCCTCGCACATAAGTGATGTGAGATGCACGGGCCACTTCTAAGCTCAGAAATATGTTTGGCCAAGAAGGAAGTTGAAATTTATGATGTTGGATGATAGATTCTTTGAGACATTCTATAGAGGAAAAAATCAATATTGTTTTACTTTTGTCTAAGTTGTTAAGATAAGTGTCCTATAAGTCATGCACCAAGTATTTTGACAGAATTGTTCAAAAGTATCCAAATTTGCTCGGTATAATATACAGTTGCACTGATTATTCATGCTGTAAATTTCATTTAAACCAATCAAAAGGTCAAAAAAATCCGATTTGTGTTACCATTCATAATTTTATATCGCTTGGATTCCTCAATCATAACAATTTTAACATAGTGCGAATGCGAGATTTGCTTTCTCCGATAAATCTGATTCTTTGGAGAAGTTTTTTAAGAATCTCCAAGTATGCATCTTATACACTTCTATGATAAATACAACAATTGTTGCACTTACCCTGCGTGCTAGAAAATATTCAAGCTCAAAATGTCGAAAAATTTCGGAATTGTGTGCTCCCATTTATGAACTTGTACTGCTCCGGTTTGTCAATAATAATTTTTACATTAGCGAGCAAATGATTCACTTCCTCCAATAGATGTTTTCTCTGCAATTCGATGCAAGACTCATATGGTAAAACAAGAGTGCTATACTTGACTCAGCAGGCGAAATCGGAGCAGAAGAAAGCAGAAGAATGTGGTTTACCCAAGGGACGACCCAATAAAGGGAATGCACTTTTTGGGTGTCCATATTCAGCAGCGGGCGGTTGCAGTTGTCAGTTGGCATTACTCTCGACCTGTCGCTTTTGACGGCGCAATATAATTGAAGCTTCATTGGGAACTCTACACTCTCTAGTCCGCGGACGTCCTCGCTCCACCCTCGCCTGCAATTTTCCATCGACTGCCTGAATTGCGACGATTATACCTACATACTCGCCGTCCTCGTGTGTTGGTTCTGTAACTCTTTGTTGCAATTGCCGCTCTGAGAACCAGCACTGCAGCTGCTGCCTGCGCATTCTTCACTCGGACTTCAATCCGTGCCGATCCTAGCCGGTTGCTCAGCGACCATTCTTCGAACTGCCTGGCTTTTCACGACTACGAGGAAGTAGTTACTCGAAACTATATTTGCTCTCACCCCAGAATCGAGTAGTCCGAAGAAAAAGCATATTTGTAATGAACTCGTTCCGTCTTTTTCCTCAAACTTCTCTCACACATACCTCTTGACACTACTTCTAGAGTGCCGAACGGCTTCCTCACTCTTCCATAGTTTTTCCAAAACCAGTTCACGCCATCCTATGGGAAAATAGACCAAAAGCGTCTTCTCATTGAAATTGCACATCCCATGCATATCATATTTTGCCATCACCCCATTCTTAGACGTCGTATAGAAGCTTGGTAAACTTTAAAGAATGGTGTTAAAATTGAAAATAGTCGACTAAGTCAGAATTAACAAAATTTAAAGGGTAGAGAATGTTTCTTCTACGTTATGTAACTCACAGTTTATATTGTCTTTCTACTAGTCCAGTTGAATCACTTTTTTCCTTCTCATTAAGAACGCCGTGCAAACTAGATTACGCATTTTGTACTAAAGTGAATATTAATTGAAAAGTTCAATGTTTAGCAGATGCATGAGAAGACAAGCATTGCTCGCAAAAATTATTAGGTGGATATGAAGGTTGAAGGTCCTGCTGCATTATCAACAAAATTGAAATTCCAACTATTGAAATAATGAAGTCTTCGAAATTCCGTCGCAATAAAATAAAAATCATGAACTTTGCTCTGAATCTGTAGCATTTATTACCCAAAGCAAACCCCGAAAATAAGAAATGCAACTACTTGCTTTTGCATTTCCTGAGCAACAAAAATTTACAAATTTTCACCTAATCCTCCTAACAATTTGATTTCCGTTCACACTTTTTAAAGTTTTCTTTTCATTATGTAAGAGTAACCGAAAAACTTTTTGATGATGAGGTAAAAAAATCCGTGAAAGTTTCATGAAGACGGAAAACCTATCGCTTGACATCAAAGACTTTTTTCCGATGATTCTCGTTCCAGTCTGTCCCGGAAAACTCAAGTTATTCACATAATCAATTTGAAGTCGGAAACTATCGTTGACGATTATCAGTACTCTGAAACCTGCTTATAGAATCATTGCTTTCTGATTCTCTCGAAGAATACAAAATTGTGGGTTGATTTGACCACAGAACATTTGCTTAAACCCATAAGGTTCTATTTATCTGCTTTGAGGTGCTACAGTGCTGGAAATAAATATCGCTGTACCCTATCCAACCTATAAACTTTGAGTAGCCTTAATGTCAGCTGTGTAGACAATTCTCATCATACCAATCCTATTCAAAATGGCTTCAAATTCGTTGATTTTTGGCCAAAAATTTTCGAATCAATTTGAATAACTCGGCACCAGAGGCTGATCATAATCGCCTGTTCGCTTACATTTCTTAATCTCTGTTTGCTCTTGAAATAACGCACTTTCTATACAGCTATATAGCCTCAAACTGTGAATAATCTGCAACCTTAGGACCGGTCATCATCTGATAGGAAAATGGTCAAATCACGCAAAATATTATGATTTATAGGGTGGGTTGGGAGACGGTAAAGAGGCGCGATTTTTTAAAGGTCAATAATGCAACTGCTTAATTTAGAGTCATGCGAGCCTCCAAAAATATTAGAAGATTGTTCTAGATTAGTAACATTTGATATTACCACTAACTAAATTCGACGGCTTTTGGTGAAAAATTGATCAAAATATCCATGAAATTGTGATAAGTCGCATTTTCGCGGGTTTTTGACCATCCATGTTTTGAATCTATTTTAAGATATGAGGATAAACAGCCCTGGCAGTGGTCTTGCATATCTTTCCAGATTTTTGAAAATCTTTTAGAACATTGTTAAACACTAAAAAAGCGCTATTTAGTATCTATCTGGCAATAAAATTCGCGCCTATTGACATACACCCGGGTGGTTAATACTAGCGGTATAGTCAAGAAAAAAGAATTACAACTGATAAATTCTTCTAGTCTTGTTTCTTGGCGCAGGGTATCACTCTATAATTTTATTGAACCGCGTACATAATTATTGTAATCTTGCAATTTTAGTGGAGCTATACCAAAAACTATGACATGGTATGGAGAAATAATAATATCTATAACCTGATTTATGGTTAACAGCGAAACAGCCTTATCTCCCATCAAATTCTCGTTTTTTTCTTTCTTTCCACTGCTCCCAGCATTGTCTATGCGGTAACCTTCGCATATAACTAAATCGAGTCCTTGAAAACGTTGTCCTTGGCGCAATCTGAAGCCCCAGCGGCCAGCACTCTTCGAGCGCGAGCGCGCACAACCTCTCATTTGAGACTCTGCCACGACTTTCGGTCAACGTAATTTCGCTGCAGGTTTCACTCACTCAGTGAGTCTTCGCCATTACGCACTACTCCATTTATGTTGTGTGTATAGAGAGGTTGCTCAGCGTGAGTGTGTGGTTTGGTCACTAATTCCGAGCACACGGCTCTGTTCCATCGTTGCACTCTTCATTGCGTTTGTTTACCTACGCCTGATTCCATGTCAGTTCGCACCATCGCTGTCTCGGGCGAGGACACACCGAAACCCAAAGGGCTCGCCTAGTGAGGAAATATTCGGTTTTCTCATGAAAAATTCCGATTTTACCAGAACTTTGTCTTTCTGTTGCTCTCCTTTAATGTGCGCTGCTTGGGCTTCCATTGCTAGGAAGTATAGAAAATGATGGGTAAAATGGCAACCCCCGCGCCTAATAATACTGTTTCCTTTTCCATATGTATTCATATAGTTTAGCATTCTATGATCATATGTTTGCGGTCTGTAAGTGGCCTGTCTAAGAAATACTTCTTAGATTGTCCCATAAGCCTTTTCATTCGAACCTCTGATTCGATATTTTTCAAGAACTACGGCGCCAACAAGGTTGACAATTTGTGGCAGTATTGGAGCGGATAACTATTCGAAAAATTTTTTTATTTTGGTTTGAAACTTGATACGTATTAAGCTTTGTGCAAACTTTTGAATGCCATTTTGTGGAGCTTGCTTTGATCTGTCGAGTGGCGCCCCGCGTTTTATTAGAAATACTAGAAGAACTGACTTATGGTGTGAACGGACATGAAAAGACTTATGGGACAACCTAATATAATCCATGTTTTTGAAAGCGCCCCAACTGTACCCGAGGCGCATTAAAAAACATTGGCAACAAGTGATTTTAGCGTTGGATTTGAAAAAAATTATGAATAAACTCAATAACTAATTTTGAGCAGCTCGAAAGTCCTCTCGGCAACGCCTCTGCCACCATTCTGTGAAATCCATGTGGATGACACCCTATCGTATTCCAAAAGTGCCAATGTAAAATGATATTCTGTACTATACCCTCTCGAAATTCACACTTTCTCACATTCATAAATATACCTCACTCAAGTAAACAAAATTTTTCGCAGAGCTGTGCTGAAATTCTCGTCTTCCTCTTCCGACTTCTTTCCGTTGGTATAGATGTGAGAATTGAGGCTGAAAAGATTCTCTTAAAAAGGGCAATACTGAAAATTTTACAAGGAAAGCCTCTCATTCTCTCGCAATCTCCTATTCAGAAGGCCCATAGAATTGAAGCAATCGCCAAGATGCATCACCTATTGCTCTATTTCCTATGCATAAGAAAAGGAAAATAAATCTTTGCCTCCTCTTCTAGCGAAGCATTGAATTAGGAAATTACAATGAAGAATAGGCGAGTGGGTGCTGCTGCCTTATGAAGAATGCCTAGCAACATACACAAAAACAAACAACCCATGCTTTTTCGTAATAAAGGCGGCTGCTTCAATCAACATTATCCACTCTCCAGAGTGTGCGAGAACATTCTAATGCATGTCTGTTCGTGCTTCTTTGGAAATTCTTCATTGGAAAGGAAGAATAGCTGATGTGTTGCGATGTTACTTTGGCTGTATGTGCTTAGCGTGAGCGCTGTCTTTGGACTTATTAGATCTTGCAAATCTTTCTTCTACGTAGAAAAACCCGTCCAGCTACCTATGCACCTTGAATACCTCCTAATTAGCCGAGTTTTCAGAGCATGCTTTGAGGCACTTGAAGCAAAGGCGGTAAAGGTGGAACTGCAGCGCGTTTGAAATGGTTGTTAAGCTGTGCTTGAGAGGTAGAGAAAAAGTGCAAATCAGCATGTTGTAGTAATTGCCAGCTGAGATGCTGTAATTGAGTTTTTACTAGTTTGGAGAGATTTCTCAGCAATCTGCTGCTGTCCTTGAGTGAATTGCCAATGTGAGGGCGCAGCACAGGAAACAGCCTGTTTCATGTCCCTCCCGCATGCATTCCGTCAGGGTGGCCGGGGAAAAGGGTAAGTACACGCAATCATTTTTCTTTCAATGTAATTTGATCTCGCGCTGGGTTTTATGGTTTTACAAGGCTTAGAGAAAACTAGAATTGCATAAAAGTACATATCGAGTACGCCTCTAGTTTTTGCACTTTTTTGCTGATTTTTCAAGTCTTTCTTCCACACTTTCTTTTCTGAATGACGGAGATTTCTCTCGTATCATCTCTCATTCAAACTTCATTTACGAAGCAATGGAAAACACACGAGACTCTCTTGCTATAAATCCCTGTGGAGCTTCTCGTGAGGTCGCTTAGCCTAAGTCATTCTCGTTTTTCTACAGCAGACACGAACTACATAAGAATATCCAAGCTATGTATAGCACATGCAGACTTGGACTTTGATTAATTTCGATTTCTTTTCCTGGAACGGCAGATGGATATCCATGTATAAGTTTGGACAGCCTTTATCTTGGAATTTCTGGAATTTTACGTTAACTGCTTATTCAGTACATTCCTAAAGATGTTTTCTCAAATTTTTCCGTGTATGTTCGTGACGAAGTTTAACTCATTCTGAAAAGGTTGGAACAAGCAATGGCAGTTTTGTTTGCCATATATATTTTTTCCCTGGTGATATCATTTTTCATTCTAAAGCATTCTTTCACTACATCTTAGCTTTGAAGTCAAACATGCAATGGATTTAAGCGGCACTTATCCGGCTAATGACACAAATTACGGAAAATCAATTTTCCGATGCTACAAGTTTTTACAAAGTATTAGTGCCACTGCTCTGCCTAACGAGAAGCAGTTTGGTTAAGTCGACTCTCAAAGAACAAACTTCACTGAAGAACAGGAAAACGAATATAAAACTACTTCCTTTTCTCCCGAAACTTCGCGCATTTTCTGAGAAAAACGTGTGCTTCAGTAATGGAGTATTCGTTCAAATAATTCATAACCGGCTATGTTTCTCTGATCTTTCGGTACTCATTCTCGAAGCTATCAGAAATGCAGCGGGGGTTCGAACGAAGAGAGAGAAGACCTTCGATTACTCATGAATGATTCCTGCGCTCAGCTTAAGTTGCCTGCCTTGAATGAACCAAGGAATCTTCGCACTTAGACCCTAACAGCCCCTACAAACATTCCTATTTTGTCTCATTAAGAAATAGCAGTAAGCCATGCTCCAAATGATTTCGCAAACTGACTCTGAGACAGCCTATGAAGTGCTTCACTTCCTCTTGCTTCTTAATCCTTATATCTCCCACACCAGACTGCCTACACTCCGTTTTTCATTATCGCCAGAAGAGCTAATTAACCCTGGGAAGGTATCGTATAGTCAAATGAGTTTGACCAATCCCCTGCAGCATGCACCTGCTCTACTGAATAATTGTCTTCTTTTTTACTATGGCTTGCTATCCTATAGATCCGAAAAAAAAGAAATGGCGAACATGAGAACCTGTTTTGCGCTGCCTAGGGAGCTACGTCCATTATCCTCATCTGATATGTGACTCAGTGACATTCGTAAACGTATCTGCCATTAGAAGCTTTGTTACATTCTTTATCTATTGTTTGAAGCTTATTCTCAAAACGTAGCTCTCCTAGTCGCTCAAAAATCACATATGTTCCCACTTAAGCAACGTGATCAAGGAAAAAATATGTTGCGAGAGGCAAAGAGTGGAGAAAATTTTGTAGCTTGGGACTCAGCTTTCATGCTCATTCGCACTATTTTTCCAGATTCTTCACCATTGATTACTTTTTTGAAAGCTCAGCTTTGCTTGCACGGCTGCAAATGTTATTATTATTGCCAGCCGCATCCATAGATGCAGTTTTTGGCAAGCTCGAGCATGTGATGGACTGCTTCACGAGCTCAACTCAAACATAATTTTCTTACTTTTATGAGCCAATGGGTTTTCGAGAGATTCATTTCAAACATATTCTTTTCCCGCTCCTTGCTTAATGTGCTTTCTTTTCAGAAATTTGATGGTAGAAATAATATTTTGATAGTTCCAGCCAATTATAATTTTTAACACTCAAAATGATAGTTTTTCATATACCTTTATGCTGATTCAGTATGTGGCCAAACACTTCCACTTTTTTTCATCAGTACAAAAATTTGTATTTCGCATAATAATAGATGTTCACCCAAAACTGTACCGCAAATTTTGTATAGTTTCCAAAACGACAAACTCTTGGTATAGTTTGGCACATGATTTCATTGTATGCTACGTTTTCGCCTATCCGCAGCAAGAACTTACTTCAAACCCTGCCAAACTTTTTCAGCAACCATGTCTTTTTAGTCGATACCCATTCATCGCCAAAATTGTTACTACCTCTATCCAAATTCGGTAAGCCGCAAGAGTGGGTTATCCGATTTTTTGGCGAAAAGCAATCACTCCACACCCACGCGACTAATTTCATCCGGATGCGAGTGCTTGTCTTTCATTGCGCTCTGGGGTGCCATTTATCTGGTTACCACGTGAATCCAAAAATGGCTACACTTTCCTGCAAGTGAACTCTTTCACTCGGTAATCGGATATATTGCTTTATATTGCAACTACCGCCCACCCACAATAGTCGTAATTCGTGGAAAAATCGCCGCACTCCGCCTGTGTTCGCCGAACTTCGCGTTGCACCGCTATGTCTTGCTTCAGAGTGGACGAATTCCAAGTATAATAACAAACTCAGCTTTACAAGCATCTTCTGATATATATAAAAGTGCCTGTATGAACAAAATAGACGGTCAAAACTTCAACTTGCTTTCCCAATTTTTGCTTACAGTAAGTTGACCTTTGTTCGAAACCTTTTGCCGTTAGCAGAAATCTGGAAGGATTCATAAAATCGGCAGACTAACCTGCCCAAACAGGCCCTTCTATATATCAAAAGATGCATCTTCGAGTGAGCAAATGGTGCTTTGGATTCGGAATTCTTCTATTCTGAAGCAAGATATGGCGATGCAACGCAAAATCCAGCGAACTCCGGCGAAGTGTGGTGATTTTTTCACAAATTACGATCGGTACTGTAATCGTAGTAGCAGTCAAAAGTGTCGGCGGAAAACCAGGCTTGTAACTAACAAGGAAAGGACACTTGGTCGAAGTGGCGTTTTTATATAAAATTGAAATGTATATCGACTTATAGAGCATGGAACGTTGATTCCAAATCTGCTTTCGTTATCAAAGCACTTTCTGAGAAATTATGCGAATTTGTGAAGCAGAAATTCGCATGAGGGTAGGATAAAATCATTCAGAACTTAGTCTGTAAGCTCAAATGGGGTCATCATTACTGCCAGGGCACTTTTTGCAATTAATGTTCACCTTCATTTTAGTAGCCTCATACTAGTCACTCTACTCATTTCAGGCGGCGGAAAGTCCCCAACCTCTATTCTATCTCGGCCAAACCCCCAACTTTTACCTTAGAAAATTTCCACGTTTTCCTTCCCAGAAGCATGCAGATAACGAAAGCAGATTTGGAATCAGCGTTCCATACTTTGTAGGACTCTATAAATTTATATGAAAACGCCACTCGGCCAAATATCCTTGTAAGGAACTTGGAAAAGGCGTGCGCATGTAGTTGTCAGACTTTGAAATTTGTGTTTTAACTCATTTTCAGAGTTTAGCCACTCAAAAAGAAGGAAAGACACAGCTTAAGTTTGTTAGGCATGCTTGAGTAGTGCGGCCCGTAAAAGCTCTACATCTTTTTCACCCATTTCGGATGCTGACGGTTACTTCAGACTTCCCATCCAAGATTAGAGTAAGTGCGGCTTCATCGTCTCCTCCTCTCTTCATCTGACTACATCAAAGTGCCTATATCGCAGATAGCACTCTCAAAAGCAAGAAACTTGCGTGCCGTCTGGACCTAATTAGAGGTGGCCGAGTAGGTTGCAAGTCGAGGCGCCATTGCGTGTTTCATCTCGAATTCGAGATTCTGCGCTCTAAATGCACCACTATAGTCGAGAACTACACCGTTAAAACCAAATCGTTTTGTTAAAAGCTTAAGAAGAGAAAAGAAGAACTAAGAGCAATGTTTTGAAAGAATTTATCCCCAAAAATGAATATTCGCAAAGCAGCTGACTTTCCCCACACTAAATCCTGTTTACTTCCTTGGACTATAAACATCGGTAACTACATCTAAGTGCGTATGTCCCTTATGTAATTGCAGGGACCCGCTTTGAAAAGTGTAAAGATAACCACAAGCCTAATAGTCTAAATTTCTCCACATGCTTCAAAATCCATTTGTCTACGGTGTTACGCAAGTTCTCGTATTTATCCTCAATGTATTGTAGCAAAAATATGAGGCATTTTCCTCTGACTCACAACCACCAACTATAAGTGCACTGTGACATCTTCGAAATAATCCCTTGGACTGACCTTAATACACCCTAATTGAATTTGGGCAATGAAACAGACCCAGATCGATCGCGCGGAGTATTTTTTATTGTCTACTTCTTTACGTAACCTTGCACTCTGTTACCGCTACTTCTTTGTTATTCTTTTTCTGCTACTTCATAGGCTTGGCAGATACTTTTTGTTGCATTTAATATACTCAACGTGAGGATATAACGGTATTTCTCGAGGATGCCATCGCTATCGATGATTTCGATAAGCTATTAGGCTAGATAATGACCTTAAATCGTAAGCTTACATGCAGCGACAAATTAGAACAAAGTTGCGTCAAAGCCCCTTATATAGTTAATCTTGAGACATATGTGCAAACACTCTCCTATATAAGCCAACAGAAAGGTTTGCTTGATGTATTAGATTGACCTAAAAATGAATCGTTTTTCCAAATAGATAAAACTGTTTCTATTGCTAGCAAACTTGAGATAACATTTGATAGAGTAAAGCAAGCACATAATGACCACCAGAGATCCACCTAAGTCGTGATCCAAGTAGAGTTCGGAGCCAGGTTCAAGAAAAAAATTTAATACCTGGGAACTGATTTTCGCGAAAAAATCTAGGAGGCTCATTGGTGATCATATACAAGATACATAGTATTCATCAATGCATTTGCTAGATTTTTTCGCGCATAGAAATCAAGGAAAAAACATTAGTCCAAAAATGGCATACCCGCCCCCAGCTCCTCCTATGTGATTGTGTACTGCAAGACCTAGTAAGTATAACGTTATAACAGTGGCGCAGGGGGGAGGGGGGACGCCTTTACAAGTTGCTTACATGAGTTATAAAAATGTGCAAGTGACTTGTTTATATTTATAATTGATTGAAATAATTTTGAAATGGAATTAGCTTGATAAAAAAATTTTTTTTTCGGAGGAGTGGCCGGTGCGACGCCCCGCCCCCTTTCCAGAAATTTCGGGGTTCGGGGAATTTTAGGAAGCATACTACCAAAGAGTTTTCGGAGTGCACGGCTAACGCCACGCACCTTCAGCAAAAGAATTTTTGCCCCCCCCCCCCCCTTGAACGGAATTCCTGAGTACGTCACTGCTTTATAATTATATCTCGTTAATGCTTTCGGAAATGAGAGATACTAAGTTTAACACCAAAAAACCGAAGAAAGTGGCATTTTTGCATTTTGGACGTTTTGGACTATTTTTATTTCTTTAATCAGAGTCTCGAAAAGAATGCAGCTAATTTATATATGAGTAACCTGTGTGTCTACTGTAGACTAAGCTGGAGGTCTTTGGAGATTTTTTGAAAAAAGATTCGATTTTTAGGGTAGTCGAAAAATTAGCTCCAGACTTTACCTGCATGACAACTTACTTAGATGCATCCTTAGAAGTCGTTATACAGACTTGTATATTTTATCGTACTTTATGGTACCCTAAGTCTGCTAGGAGAACAAAAACACTTTGATTTGTATAAAAAAATGGCTTAGTTTTGTGAAAGCCTAATACAATCATTTCAACAAAACGAGCTGCGAAATGAACGTTGTGTGCGTCAAGAAAATCTTCAATTTTGGAGAAATTTCGGAGTTTTCTGGAGCAGGTTGTTTGACACGGAACTCTATAAATCAGCTTAGTTTGAACTACCGTCCTCCATATTTCATTATTCGCCAATGCGATTTACCAAAAGATTCAAAGCCTTATAAGCATTTTTGAAATCTTTCGCGAAAAATTATCAACTCGCATTTGTACAATTTTTCAAAGCGCCTTGTGAAAGTCTACAAGCCATCTCTATGCTGACTTCCTCATCCAAGCATAGGAGTGCGCGATTAAGTAGTACATAATAGTAAGACTATAGACGGACTTACGCTTCAGCTCCAGTGCATTCATGTCCTTTTTCTGCGAACACTGACTCAAATCGAACGTAGCTCGGAGTTGCGCTTCTATTCTGTGAAGGAAAATTATTTTCTAAAACCTCGCCACTATTTCTTTCTGGTATAATAGAGACGGTTGCTACGGTCCTCCCATGATGTCAATCGGAAGACGTAGACGCAAACTCGTCAGTAAGTCCTTTTATGCCCTTTTCATGTCATTCATAAGAAATTAGTCAAAGTGTAAAGTCTTAGCGCTAACATTATATTAGCTCTTTTGTTTAGATGAAAGTGCTGCCCACGCAATTAATATGAGCGAAAGATTAATGAGTAAACGTCATCTATGTCAACAAGTTTTCAGTCGTAGATTAGAGTCCTTTTCTCCTCTTCATTTACCGGTTCATATTAGCTGAGTAAGCACGAAACCTTCTTGGCTGTCAGCAACATTCAGGTTAGCTGAGAAGCTTACCAGATCTAAGAGATTATGAAAACTCGAAACATCCTTGTAGAAACCGTCAAAGCATGCCCATACTGTTATCATAATTGTAATTCATTTCTTTACCAAATAAGACTGTGAATCACGTTAAACAATCGAACAATAAATTGGAAGAAAGCAAAATTATGAACCCCAATGCATTAGCGGCAATTGGGGAAATATTCTGGGAGGAGCAAACGGCAAAATTTTTTCGAAAGAGGGGCGGGCGTGGTGTCATCCAAGCCTTTCGATGTAATTTTTTCGGACCAGTAATTCTAAATTTTAGAGAAAGGGGCGTCAGGGATCAAAGGATTTTTTTGCAAGAATGCTTCAAGCTATGAAAAACAAAGGAATATTTCAGTTATTTACAACTTAAAACATTTATTTATAATTGCAAGCCTGCCCCTCTGATCACCCTGCGACCCACATAAGCTATTTACTCCGCTGCACGCTGCCATCAAGCACAGAGAAGTAAACAAATTTTTTATTTGCGTAATTTTTTCGAAGAACAAAATTAAAGCATATTTCTGATTTAATCGCTTTACAAGTGCATGACAAAAAAATTTCTCATCTGGCAAAGTAATGAAATTTGGGACCATTGCGCAGAGGCCGAATAAATGTTAGGAGCGAAAAAACCCTAAATCATTATCACCTTTATATATAGCTTTACAAACTGGAGGATTTTTCAGTTACTTTTCACAATCAGAGCTCAAGCACCACTAAGATTAAATTTTGTCATAAACAACTATCTCCACATCATATCTAGACGGTCATTTCACGCTTATTACCCTTTTCTGTGTATTTTTATGTTGAGAAGGCTGGCTAATAAAAGTTGAAGCATGAATTAGAAAATTGCTATTGATACCTCTATGGATTCCATCAAAGCGCAAAAACGCTAAACATTTCAAACATCAAATCTCCCTTCTTCCTTGTTGTCAGCACGTAATCAAATGATCCATTTATCACTCATGGAAGGCGAGAAGAGAAATCGGAAGCAATATTCTATAGCCCTTTTTGGAATTGCAAATCGTTTCGGGATCATTACGCCGAAGTTAAATGTGACTTCTTTGACAGAGCACATGCTATATGAAGCAAACTGCATTATATCTAACTTGCCTTGTGATTTGCAACAGAAATTCATGAAAACCCGTTTGATTCAAGACTTTTCGATTTATTTGCTTTACATTATGTTAATGAATCTAGAATTTGATTACATATTTGAGATTCCATCATGTCGAAATCAAAATGAGAAAAAAATAACAAAATACATTCCTTGTTGGTTCATTAGTAGGAATTCCCCTCAGTTGGAAAAGAGTGGGTAACAAATCGAGGGTCAAGTCAATAATGATTGAACCTTCTAGGTTTTCTAACATTTTTTGACATCTTTGACGAAATTAAAAAAAACGATATAATGCTTTTTTTATTAGCTCGTATCGTATCGATCTGTGAGCAAACTTTTGCATTTACTACCATAACAAAAATGGTGATTCACTTTATTCTAAACATCTCGGACCAAACGAACTTACTACAGTGGTGGAGTTTACGATTTCAAAAACAATCAGGGCAGGAGTATAGGACAGCTAACAGCAGTTTCGGTCTCATAACTGTGGAACAAAGAGAAAACTCGCATGTCTGGGAGTTAAAATAGAGACGCACTTTTTTGTTTTTGTCGGTTTGGAGTGGAAAAATTAACCCTCCTGCTAATTAGAACAATGATTAGATAGTACATGTTTCTACTAAGGGCATATAATGGGGTGACTAGGATGATTAACTAATGTTCTTATCTTCGGTCAGCAGCAATTTCTTAGCAGTTTCGCATTTTTGTCCTCTCCTTTCAAACAACGAGTTACAAGCCAAATTTTGGTTTTGCTGTTCTATGAGACCCCAGACTACCCTCGCTTGATTTTCGACTACTCTTTGCTGGTTTTCGAGGTGCTATTGATGAGACCACACTTCACATTTAGGACGACCAGGAATGAGAGTGGGTCGCCACACTCGCGCCACGCTCTCGATGGACGAGGCGGGGGCCAGCGAGCGGCCGAGCCGAAAGATGAGCGCCGACGCCGTCAGCAGGAAGAGCTCGTTTGTTCATTCGAGAGTGGTAAGGTTTCAGAGCTTTCACTCTCGGCTAATGGTTGCCAGCCACCTCGAATGAAATCATATGTTGCAGATGCAAAAAGCGCGGCAGGAGTATCGTGTGCATTCAACCGAGGACGTCGACGGCAGGGGCAGTGATAGCTCTTTGAGGTGAGAGCCTCCAGTGAGAGCCCACACCCTGTTCATAAGCTCGCCGATGTCGTTCCCTGGGCTTTCGAGTGTTCTTGCAGCGTCAAATTCTTCATTTTGCTTTCGTTCGCGCTCGCCTCGCTTCAGCCATAATCCATCTCTATATTTATTGCTGTGCTTTGAAGCGTTTTGCAGCTTTTCGATGCTTGTTTTGTTTTCTCGGCTTACCCATAGTCTACAGAACATCATTCCTCTTCCATGGTTGCTGTGGCTGTACTTCTTCAAGTTTCATAAGTTTTTTGCTAAGCTCATACAGTAAACGACAATTTTCCTACCTACTCTTCTCCACCCACCTATCTCCAAGCATTTCCAAAAGATCTGCTTTGTACTTCTACAAGGATATTATCTCACCATTTTTAGGGATTCTGCAATGGATGAGCCTTCGTGCTCACTGGCAGCCGATGACGGAGGCACACGTAGAGCTCGTTCAGTAACTTCCAGTCGAATAAGCTTATTCTTCGCTAAGGTCAGCTTTCCATTTCCTTTGGTGCATAGAACAAGCAGATATGTAGAAGAGCTATTGTTATCTCTCAGATTAAATAACTAGCTAGAAAAAACTAAAAATTATAAGTCTTGTAAAATCTCATGTCTTTGTTGGATCTTGCATGCATGCCATGCGTGCCAATAGTCTCAGCCATGAATTTAAAACTATCTTTTATATCATCATATCTTGGATTTTTTAATATGAAAGAGCTCCTAAGGTTTTAAAAAAATGTTTTTTGACAGCAATCAAACCAAGAAGCGGGTGGGAAGTGTCATGTCTGAAATGATGTCCATATGAGAGCATTTTCTATCATTTTTTTTCTCGCAGCTTGGGTGATGCCCGAAAGTGAATGATTGATGGGAAGTAGAAATTCCATTGCTTTATGGGACACAAGGAGGAAGGCAAGAGACCGAATATAAAAAGAAAAGTGACAATCAATCAAAGCCCTTTCTCACTCGATTTGGTAGTCTCTTCAAATATAATACGCAATGAATGCACAGGGTTTTACAATATCATTGTTAGAAATGGTAATTCAAGAAGCTAATATCTTTGTGGCAGGCCCTTATTGGCATCATTTTTCACATCGTCTCAGGGGGTGTAGATTAGCGTAACGTAGCAGTGAGAGAGTTTTTTTTTTGTAGTGAGCTAACAATGTAAATTCCTTTCTTTCGAAAGATATGTAGCTGCGCATTTACGTCAATGTCTTGCAAGAAAATCTCAAATTTCCACCTGGTAATTCTGAACTCATAAAATGCGTCATTGCTTCTAGGAGAAGGAAATGCTGAACAAATTGAACGAAATGAAAGAAAGAACGGAACCAATGACTAGCATAATTCCGGAAATCGAAAACCATTGGACCGATATAGTCAGCGACCGTGGGGTAAGTCATACGGTAGAAGCGACGTCGCTGCTTTCGAATGATCTTTTCCAGTCCTTAACCCGAAGACACGTAGATCAGCAAGAAGCTATATGGGAAATTGTCACTACTGAATATCGTTATATACAGGTATACAAAAAGGAAGCTCACTGTAGGTAAAATACCGTATATCTGGTTTTCCAGGTGCTGAAAAATATGCATGACTTATCCTGCTACTTTATCGAGCTGCAAAAGATGGGCTACTTCAAGTAAGTTACACATCCTGCCAGATTATTCCACATTTGCTAGTTTTTCACATCTCTCCTCCATCCTAACTGACTCATTCGGAAAAATTTGCTTACTTCCTTCTAAAAGTTGTATGTATGTAACCATCCTTGACTACATAACATACATCACAGCATTTTCCTTTTGCTTATTCATCTAAAATACACAAAACGTCGAAGTCTTCACTCCAGCAATTCATTGTAGCTAACATTTAGCTTCAAAGTATTTAGAGCTGTATTGGGTCATAAAAAATCCGCAACGCTAACTAAAGAAGCAACTTCATTAGAGAATTATTTATGCTTTATCATGATAGCGAGATTTATTGTTAACACAGTCTGAAAAAAAGCATGCTGGCTTGGTACTGCGCCTTTGTTCGCATACATACTTCTCAAAGCTTGCAGTACTTGAGCTCTTTGCCTGCCATTCCTAATTCCAATTCTATCAGCCTTTTATCATTGCAATCTATCCTGTAAACATTTTTTTGGTATTTTGCTTCGCGACCATTCGCGAACAGATTTACAAATTTCAAGAAGAATAATGACTTGCCAAATTGCTACGTAAAGAATTCTGCTCTTCTATCATAGTCTTTTGCTTGCCTTTATTGCTTCGTTAATTATGAGCGCACAAGGTTCAACACTTCTTACATATCTTCTTCTTCCTATCATGCCGAGATTTATTGAAACTCGCACTATTTAATTGCTTCTCACATAATTTTTAGAGGTTTGACGAAGGTCGTAGTAATCATATCATCCATGCAAACGCAACAAAGATAGAGCGCAGTAAAATTATCGATAGAAATCCTTTTATGAAAAAAGTATGTTGTTGAAAGTCGACAAATTTTCTAGATGCCTAGAAGGTGAAAATGCTTCCTTAAGACTCAGATTTTCCCTAGATGATTTTGCCGCTAGATGATTTTTGCCGTAAGCTTCATTGTGCTGTTCTTAAATGTTATTGATATGTATAAGGTAGTCAAAAAAACACTAGAAAATATTCCGTTCAGCTCAAAACTCTTAATCTCCAAAAATTTTTAGCTGATTCAAGGTTTTCTTATTTATTCATACTTAATGTCACCAGTGTGACTGAAACACAGTTCTTACATACAAACCATTAGAACTCTGTATTAGTAATTTCATGATGTGATGAGCTTTTGTTCGATCTTGTCAAAGCAAAAGCAAGGTAAACCTGAAAGGTCATATCATTTGCTATTTACGCAAATCCATGTTATTTGCTTGGCTGACCCAAGAGTACATCACCAAGGAGATGGGGCATTGTTGCAATTCCATTACATGTCATTCTACACCTTTTCAGGGGCTAATTTTACAAATTTCGCAAAGTGAAAATTCCGGAGTCTTAGTCCGAACAATTTCGAAATTTTTGCCGGTGTTTTACCTTTCTTTATCACCGCCATACGATCATCAGATCTCAGTCTTCACTTATATCTACTGAACGAAACGTAAGCGCAATTTAAAAATCTGCAAATAGCGGAACCGCGTGGCGGTCCCAGCGCGCGTGGATGCAATCTGGCCCTTCAATTACTGATTCAATAGTTCCTAGCATACTTAGAGTATCAAATCTCAATGATTTCAGGGAGATCAGCGTGGCAAGGGTGTTCTTAAACTATTCCGAACTTTTCACTGTCAATGTGATTTTTTGGCGCCGAGCTATTCAACCGCTTTTGGACGCTTCAAGGTCTGACCATCAGTCATTTTTCAAGACTTACCATCTCTAATTCTGTATTAACTTTTCTAAAATAAATTGCATTCCAGGCAATCCCGGAAGCCCTTCGATCCTGTTATGCTGTTGAATGGCTTCGAGGACATCAGTGAATGGTCCAAATGCTATATTCCCTTCAACCTAGGTCACGATGATAGCCACACTTATGTTCAGAAGAAACAAAAAGACAATGAGATGTTCCGCGAATTTGTACATGTACGTTACCTTTTTTGCTTCATCTGTCCGTAGAGGATTTCATGAACTTTTTAGTGGGCTGAATCGCAGGAATCTATGCGACGACAAAAGCTCTGCGACACTCTGACCAGTCCTATGCAAAGGTTGACTAGATACAGCCTTTTGCTCAAGGTACGCACCATTGAAAACTAATCCTAATGTCCCGTCGGCAGTCTTTATATATATTGAGATATATTCAACTTGCAGGCTGTACTATCCAATTCGACCGACGATCGCGAGCGCCTGATAATCCAGAGTAAGTGTAAACTTACAATTAGTCTAATTGGCCTACTCAGCTCAAAAATGAACAGTAATTCTGATAGTTTTTGTAATTTTTAGCGAATAACATTTTAGAGTGTTTCGTAGCAATTCGCTTATGATTCGCTTGTCACAGATCGGTACATCCCTCTTGTCTGGATAATTTGCATGAGTTTTTACCGTAAAAATCTCATCTACAGCTGCGAGCTTGTAATTCAATGACTGCAAAAAAAGTCTCAGTATGAGATTACTTCTCTATAAATGTGGTGCTGAATCATGCTGAGGTCTCGTTTGTGTTTTGCTATCATTATTGGATTTAATACTCACAACGCTCTACAAGAAATTAGGGATGCTATGTTGTCTATAACAAATGACAAAACATTTTACATGAATCTCATAACTAAATTGATATTTACAATGTTGAGTCTCAATAGTTCTGCTCGTGACCCAGAATTCAAATTTGAGTTACCACTAGTCAATTTTTCATGAAGGATTTCGTAAATGAAAGTTTAGTGAAAAGCTTTACAAAAAACGAATCTATGCAATTCTATTCCAACTACAAAATCGTAGCACTGACAAAAAAAATCATCAAAAAATTTGTGATGCATATTTAGAGAATGTGAAATGCTTTTACTGTGAAATGTAGTAGTATATAGGCTATGCCAAATGTACTGCAAAATCACAGAGCATTGCTGGTAGTCTCGGGATGAAATTTTATTCGCGAATAGCGGAAAACTTTGGAAGAGGTCACTCACTGCAATCTTTCTAAAAGAAATTTCTTTTCAATTGTCAGTCTGGAAATTTTTGGTCATTTCCTTTACAAACTCGTCTTGAACACCTGAAAGTACAAAAAATAGAAGGAAGATTGCAAATATTCTAAAAAATTCTTCTGCTTATCCTTATTCAAGCAAGCGGAGGAAAAAGCTTACAGAATTTATCTTCCTGCATTTTGAGTATTGATGAACTTCTGAGAGATCTGAAAGACTGGACTAGGACTTTTTGACTGCATAAAGAATGTCCATGATGTTATCCTCTTCAATTGCAGCACGTAAAAGAAGATTTATAGATACAGGCAATTCCATATCTAGTAATTCGCATCCGTCGGCCTTCATGATAGCACATATATCTCTGCACTAACTTTTTATGATAAAGAACCGAATGTGTTTTTGCTATTGCTAATGCCTGAAGACAATGGACTTATTGCAGCGATGATTGACAGAACTGATGCGGCAACTCAGCAGCTCAACTTTGAACTGAACAATAATGATTTACGATTACAAATGGCAGAAATTATGAAAAGCATCGATGGATACGATGCTGTTGATTCCGAGGAATTTGAGAAGGTATGGTATCGATACTTTAATGAAATTTTCAGCAAACCATGTCGCTTTAGTTATTCCCAAGCCGTCGCACCACGCTGGATCTGATGGCACCGATGCCACTCCTTCCCGGTCCGCCCCAGTTTCGTCGTGTTATCCATCGAGGTAACCTGAAGGTGCGGGAGAGCCGGCAGGGTCCAAAGGTGAATTTTATTGAAAAAAAAAATCACTTTCTTTTGAGTGGAATTGTTGAGTGTTCAATGAGTGTTCACGAAAAATTCAGGTCGAAATGCATTGTCTTCTGTTCACTGACATGCTTTTACTATGTAAAACATCAACGAAACGAACGGACAAAGGATTGCGGGTGGCTCGCCCTCCTATTCATATAGCCCATATGATTTACCATCCATTCAACGACGCAAGTGAGTTTTACCCAAAACGTTTAACATTCACCCAGATTTGAAAATAATTAATCCCCTATTAGATTAATCTATCTTTAGATCTGCAAGTACTTCCAGGTGGATTCTTCATCATTTGCATGAATGAATTCGATGCACCATCCAGTATTTACTTGATGCATACAACTGATGAAAAAGAGACTAGGAGGTAAGAAACTATCACAGATTTGCCAGTGGAGTCCCATGTATCTCTTCAGGTGGTTGGAAATGATTAACATCACCAGCAATGAGTTCAAAAGACTTCAAGGTAGACAAAGTGAATTTGATGGCCCACTCTACGACCTGAGGAAAGGGTGAGTGACTTAGTCAAAGAGTCAGCGTTAAGACTGTTAGGTTACCCAAGCGTTTTAGACCCCCATGGCAACAAAATTCATCTAGTAACTTAAATACTGGCATAGTACATCGAAAGAGCAGCAGCATGGATTCGCAGGTGGTCGCCGCTCATGCCCATATGAACCGTAAGTTTTAAAATTGACAAGAGTTTCGTTCATAGCTAAAAAAAATCCAAGAGAGTCATACTTTCTCAAACCACAATATCGGTTACATCTGATCAGCTTAGTAGAAAGCAACAACAATTTATGCTAATCAGTGGCATGAATTGCTTGTTTTCCGAGTTTTTTTTGGCTTCATGTTTATCAGGTTCGTATCGTGCATTTTGATGAACGAAAGTCTGTCCAAACAGTGCTTTTTTTAGATATGCACCGAGCAGCCACCGTATCCTCTACGGAACAGCTGGATAGGAACCCCGAACGGATCGAATCACCAAGCCGTCTTCCACCCATGCATAAACTGAGCATTGCCAGCTACCCACTATGTGGCAGCAAAAGCAGTGTCGATCTTCATTTAAATCTTGGTGCAGAGCCCTCCTCTAGTGGGTTGAAATGTACACGGTCAAGAGAACCTTTGATGTTATGGTTTTTACAGCCTCGGCAGTAGAGCGACCGTTTCTGACACGATCACTGTCAAATTCTTCAGAGCCTGAGGCAGATGGTAAATTGTCGAGAAGTCCTTCACCTCGAAGGAAAGAGACCGCTAAGTGAGCTGTTTCGGAATTTTCAGAGCTTTGTAAAATCTAAAGACTTTTCTCTCAGCTGCACCATAAATGAAAGCCAAAATACAATTTTATAAGAAAAACCTTTGCATGCAAACATTATAACCATAACTTGGTTACACAAAACAAGCCGTGTGGATGCTTCCATCAAAGTCGGAAGTCACGATGAAAGTTTCTGACAGATCGAAAAACTGGAAGATTACATTGCCTTGTTCTAACCAGCTCTATGTGATGTATTCTGGGATGAAATAAGATTGAATTCCTTTGATCTCGTTGCAAAATACTAGAAAAAAGAGCAAAAATCATCTCCTCGTTATCTAGATCCGACATTGTACCACTTCCGGAGGAACTCAACGGTATAACAGTGACTCCTACCGCCGAGGAAGAGCTCACACAACCGCAGGGCAGACGATTTGAGAAGCGGTACTATACGATTCAATGAAGCAGATCTCTATCATTATCTTCCGTCCTTTAGATACCACACAGCTGACGGCATCGATGTGCTGAAGCCGAAAGGAGCAGTGCTGCAAGGCGGCATTCTCAAACGATTCTCTTGGAATGTAAGCTCCGCTGTTGGAGCCAGTAGTCGTAAAATTTCTGCTAGATTAGGAGAAGTAAATCATGACTTTTATGTTCCTGTTGATACGAAAGACAACCTTTTTCTTATAGCATAGCCGCAGACATTCTCAAGCATCAACAGCTGCGTCATCCGAATCGTTCGGAAGTTCGACATCGGGAATTTCTTCCTCATCATCTCATGCCGATCCAGAGGTATGTTGAGATAAGATTCTCGTTAAAACAAGTATCTAATTTCTTAGCAAAAATTAAAATTTGGTCAAAAATTTCAAGAACTAAGCAGAAACAGAGATTCCTTTGATATCGGTTCATGCGGATAGGGGTAGCAAGCATAAAGGTTGTTGTGAAGATGATAAAAGTAAGGCACACAACAAATATATCGTTTTACAAGCAGTGCATACCGCAGTGCCCAGTCTATCGATTTATCCTTCATATATTTTTTCCGATTCGCCCTGTTGCTCTGCTGTAAAAAACGGCATTCTTTTCTTTCCAACCTAATAATTACGAGATGTGCGCTCTTATGCTGCAAAACGCATTTGAATTTTAACATGATCACATGGAAGGGCGAAATGTTTACTTGTTAGTTCTTTAATGGCCAGCGTCGCGCTTTCTGTTGCTCCAACGAATCACTCGTTTCTGTTTGTAAAATGTTTTCTTTTTAGCGACTCATGGTATGAGAAGAAAATAAATACTGTTAAATCCAACTTCTTGTTGTCAGTTCATATCAGTGCAAAAATTCTAGATGACCATAATCCGCAGGCCAAGAATTCACAAAAAAAAAAATTCTGGCGCTTTTCTGGCACATCGTTGAATTCACTCACACACAGACCACACTGATTTAGTGCTTGAAGACGCATATCTCGACTATCGCCGTAAATGACGAAGATGCGTCCACGACCGCTACCGTAAACATCAGTCTCGACGTGCCAGAGGAGCGTAGCGATACAATCACGGTTCGTGCTCACTTTGCTGATGTTAAATTTCCCGTATGAGTTAGTCTGTGGCACATAAGATACTCTACTGCAGTCTCAAAACAGCTCATAGTGTATAAGTGCTGTCTTCATTTGGATTCACAGTACAAAAAATTGTCTCTAGCAAAATCTTGACTATTTATTTTGACAAGATCGAAATCAACCATCAACTACTGACAGAATTTGATGAGACGGTTTGCCACTATATTAGAAAGCGAAGTAAGGCTTAATTCGACCTTTTGGAGCATATTCTCATTAATAATATGCAAAAAAATTGCCCATCTAGTATTTTCGTCCAAGCATGTATTGTTATATTTATATTCGGTTGGAACTGAAATATTTGCATACGATATTTGAAATTTCCTGACTATCTGCTCCATGGCTTAAAAATTTTGGTTGTTTGATTTGCAAAAAGAATCATATATGTGCTTTGTAGTAGTGCCGCGCAAGCTGCGAAGCACCAAATGTAAACTCAAGAATAAAAGAAGAAGAAGATCACTCGAATTTTGGTCACATTTAGTTATGCTCAAAACTTAAAGTTGAGCGTCCGAAATTGCACGTGGTTGTGCCGATAGGATGTTCCTATGGCAGCTATGATTTTCGATTTACAATGAAAAACGGTGAATCTATAGATTTTGTCATTTTTCAAAAATCAATACCTTGTACAAAAATAGAAATAAGCCATACCGCTTTTTTACTGATCATTTCGGATTTTCGAGATTTTCCAGATCGGTGACAAAGGACCTAACTAGAAATGGTCGAAGCTCGAATAATTTAATACATTTTGATATCTTCGCAAACATATTTAGCAGTGATAATATTTTTTGAATTGCTTTTTTCAATCAAATGGTTTAAAACAACCTCTTTCACATAGCGGAAGTTGCATATTTTCGAACAATCTAACGCAACCTTTTTTCCAGCTTAATATCATGAAAGTAGCACCGCAATTATTGCCCGTGTCGTCTAACTCGAATTTTCCAAATTTTTTGTTCATCAAGGTTCTTCAAATCGTTCTTTAATTTTTGTTTGTCCACAAATTACAACCTAAAAATAAAGTTGTATTGGAAGTGACTATATCTTGTCTTGTAGACGCCTTGTGCACTACAGCCGGTGCTAATCACTCCTCCTTTGCCTAACATCCCACCGCCACCTGCCGTCGATCATGTGCCGAAACATCAGGACTTATTGAGATTTATCATGGAAAATCACCTGGAAACCTCGTGAGTACCATAATTACAAAAAAATTTTATGGAATAAATCAAACTTTTTTCAGAGACGTGTAATTGGAGGAATCCAGCCACTCCTTTTTATCTCTCTCACTCTTGCTCAGTGACATGCCAAAGCTACAGTATTGCTTTTATTTGTACGCATTGTTCTCTTTTTCGAATGCAATTTTGTTGCAGCTGTATTTTCGATATGTTATTCAGATGGTGTATTTTTCTTATGTGCCTTGCATTTTCTTCAAAGCATGTGATTACTGTGCAATAACGTCCACTTCCAGTAATAAATTCTATAATGTAGCTCAACTACGTTACTTTTTATGCGATTAGTTTGCCACTGTTTCCAGTTGCAAGTGGCTGATATTGCTGGGCCGAATCCCATAAATCAAAAATCTTTTTGCTCTGTGGGCAAAAACATCGTCTTCTTGTAGTGAATGTAGACAGGCTAAAATCAAAAGCGAGATGTTATGACACATCCAATATGTGCCACATCAACAAGACGGCACTTTGATATTGGTTCAATTTTTTTACAGATTTCCTTCGAACGAAACACATCGTTTCTTAAAACACTACTATTATTAGGCTGGAACAATAAGCATGCAAAAAGACCTTTGACATTGGCACTTCCTTTAGATTCAATATATTCGTCTGATATAATGTAAGATAAAGAAAGGATCATGGGCTTTCCAGCCATAATGCAAAAGTTATTGTTGTCGTTAGTGTAATTAAAGCTGACAAAGACAGACACTCAATTTGCATGAATATTTGCCCACTGATGCTAATTGGTCCAAAAATTTCTATATCTGTTTATTAGTTAGGACCTGCTCTTTCCAACTTTGATTATGATTTCGCTTGATCGGATGTTTCTACAAAATCTGTGGTTTTTAAAATTCTCAAAATTCCGAGAATCACAGGTTTCCGTAGAAACATCCGATCATTTTAGGAGAGTGATTTTGTTTGGGAATGTACTTACTATTATGAATGAAGAAGTACCACCTACAAGATATCCCAAATGTCTTTAAGCTTGGTTTTCCAGCATAGTGATTTTGTAGATACCCTTCGCTTTTCAGTCAAATTTTGCACATGAGTTCTTCGTTTAGTTGTTAATACTTCCTCAGCATAAAATACCGTTTGCATGGTACAATCACAAGATATCATTCTTGACGCAAATATTATACGATTTTGGGGTCAAGCCAATGGAAAGGTACACACTGTTCAATAATATGTAGCTCATTGGCATTTGAAGCTTTTCCGGAATTAAGATGCAAATCGTATAGCTTCACTTTACATTTACGGAGTTAACCGTTCACCGGTATGTTTATTACTGTAGAATAGGATACAAATACTTAGTAGTGTTCTGCCATTGAGAAGACAACGTTTTTGAAAAGAAAAACCAAATCTTCAAACTCCAACACCAAATCAGTTTGATTCAACAATTCTAGCTATAAGCCTTGCATTTTTGTACTGGATTGTTTTGAAGTCACCTTGGGTCCACTGTAATCGCTGTTTTCTTGATGTTCTCAAAAACTTTATTGCTACACTTTTTTGACGAATTTGCTACTTATTACCATGCTCATCACTGGTACATGAGCCCTCGACTTTTTTTTGTAATCAGTCATAGAAAGCAAGGTTTGCGCAATTCCGCACTAAATGGACAATCGGAATGCTTGCTTTAGAAGGTGTGAGACAATCCCGACATCAATTAACAGCATGCCACGTGCATGCGTTTCGCAAGTATCTGAGGGCCTTTTTCAAGACCAAAGGAAGGTTTTTCGAAATCTGAGTGTACCCTGTTGTTCTATAGGTTTTTACAAAATACATACTGGATTTCGTTCAATTAGGTTGCTTCGTACAGATTTAACTGAGGCAATACTAGGCTGAAAACCTTTGGGACACTCTGTACTGGGTGCGTCAAGAGTTCGAGGCTTAGTACTTTACCTGATAAATTCAGAACGGAAGTATTAGGTTGTCCGGAAATTAGTGTCCGTCAAAAATCTCAACCGCAACAAGTCATAAACTTTTCATTCCAGAATAGCTTTCAAGGTACCATTCGATAAAGCAAAGCAAGCTCTACAAGACTATCTTGCTTTAACAACAGCTCTGATCCACCTTGAGTTTCGAGCCAAAAAATAAAAAGATTCAACTGCCCGAAAAATCAAGAAAAATCATAATTTAGTTTGTAAGAATTATACAAAAATTCTAACTTACTCACGTAAACACTATCCACATAAGACATATATGTACGCTATTGCCGTATTTTTTCCTCTGTTAGAAATCGAAAAAACGAAAATTTTCATACTTTTGCAAAAGTGATGCTGTGTTGTCCCCACATAAGTAGATGTATACTACAAATCTGTAGAAGTAAAAACGTGGATTTTCAGCTTTTTACAAACTTTAGTTCTCGAGAAATTTGAATTTTAGTTTGGACCACCTGACTAATGAAAGCTATGTTCAATATTTCTCGAGAACTAAAGCTTTTAAAGAGCTGAAAATTCACGTTTATACTTCTACGGGTCTGTAGAATACAAACACTTATGTGGGGACTGCACAGTGTCACTTTGGCAAATGTACGAAATTTTCCGTTTTCTTGATTTCTAACTGAGAAAAAAATACGGCAACGGTGTATATAGATGTCTTATGTGGATAGATAGTGTTTACGTGAGCAAGTTAGAATTTCTGCAGCATTCTTATGAACTGAGTCATGATTTTTCTCGATTTTTTGGGTAATTGAATCTTTTTGATTTTTGGCTCGAAACTCGAGGTGGAACAAAGCTTTTCTTAAAGCAAGATAGCCATCTTGTAGAGCTTGCTTTGCTCTATCAAATGGTACCTTGAAAGCTACTCAGGAATGAAAAATGTGTAACTTATTGCGGTTGAAATTCAAAACGGATTAATTTCCGGACAACCTAATACCTGGGAAGAGAGAATTTAGTGCACACATTGTTCAAACAGCTGCAGTTACAGTTCAGCTCCAAGATCCAAAATAGCTTCTTCTGGGCTCAACGAAACTCACATCTTATTGTTAGAGTAGCACGCAGGTAGTTGAATTGAAATTTGTGCCACGCCTTCGCGGTAATCACTTCTGCTTGGAAAATTTGCAGCGTGATAGAGCAAGCTTTTCATCCATAGTCAAAGAGAACGATTATAACTGCTACAAAACCGAATTTGAATATATGCTTATATAGAGGACATGCGGAAAGCACTTAGTGACTGCTGCACTTCTACACACAGCTTTCGAATTCAGTTTACAGAGTCATGGCCACTAGCACGCAGTTAATTCACAAATTGCTATTTATCGTCCGAGAAAATAGTTTTGGCAAACGCAACTACTGCGATGTAATAGCGCAAAGCCTCCGTCACATTGTTGGCATTAACTGTCGTAGATTATTTTTGTATCAGTTGCGGAATAAATTGTGAACACCAAAAATTTTGACTTTCTCGCTCTGCAAAAGTAGTGGTTCGATATATCATTTCCTATACAAACAAATGGCAGCCGTTTTGAGGTCTCAAAAGAACATTTTGTTGAGGCTTAATATAGCACAGGCACGCTGTATACTGCGTATGACGAAAAGCATCGGGCCGATCGGATTCAAATATATTTTAGCATTGGAACTCGCGTTCCGAGAATTTGGCAAGTGCTAAGGAACTAGTATAGCAAATACTCAAAGTCACCACTGCGGGACGAGTTACTATTAACTAGTTGCGGTCATATCTACGACTAATTCTGAGAATCAGTGTACATGAACCTAATCTTCTTATTTTGTTTTTATTCGTTAATTGACGGGTTCAACTTCCCCTCGATTGCGATGAGGTTTTTGCTCGGACAGTTTACTCCTTTAACCCCAAAAAGATTCGCGACAACGTTAGTGTCAATGAAGATATGAGCCAATGTGTGTAGCAGGAAAGAAAAACAATAAAACATATCTAATGTCAAAAACCCAATATATTCAAGAATAGACAATCGCGAAAATGTTCACACTTTGATCTGATAATCACTAGAGCAGCTTTAGACAGGGAAGACGCAGAATTTTCGATCACCACGGTTGTTGTATTGAGCACATCATGGCATCAAAAGAGAGGAATGAAGGTTATTGGAGTGCGAGCCTCACCAACAAAAGGGCGATACTGGAAACTGGAGTGCTTCTTATACGTCTCTTAGGTTCCCATGCACTAACATCCGTATTGGGGTGGGAAACGCAGCTTAAAGCAGCTAGAACCAAGCTTCATATTCTGGAGCTTCGGACATCTTGATTTCTCGCTGTCTGTTCGTCCGCAAGTGTCTCTACAAATCTTTATTATAAACATACTAGCTGGCTTACCCGGCTCCGCCGTATGTTCCAAATAGAAAATTCCATTTCTCAACCGATCCGGACCAAACTTGGCACACATACCCTTCGGGCCCCGGCGGGTGTCACAGTCCACTTTTCGTTATCGATCGATGTCGATTTTATCGATTTTTTGCAAAATTTGAGCTAGGGGGCTGGGATTTGGCACAGGGGGGTAATCGAGCATGCTGATCACCCCCGTGGGGTGATCGATAAAAGTAATGCACGATTTTAAAAACTAATATTGTATTCGGGATCCCCATGCTCACTTACCCCCCTGTGCCAACTCCCACCCCCGTAGTTTGAATTTTGCAAAACAATCGATAAAATCGATATCAATCGATACGAAAAGTAGCCTGTGACACCCGCCGGGGCCCGAAGTGTATGTGTGCCAAGTTTGGTCCCGATCGGTTCAGAAATGGAATTTTCTATTCGGAACATACGTACACACATACAGACAGACAGACAGACATACAGACAGACAAACAGACAAATAGACATTCAGCTTTATATATAAGATTCCGTCCTCTTTTCTAGTCCCTACTGCTGTGAAAGTTGGACAGTGTTTTCCGTGATGAGCTATGAAAATGGCTTGGAGTTCCCAAGCTCTTCCAGTCCACGGTTTCATGGCAGGATCGTCGATTGCCGCTAACCTCGCTGACTCAGTCTTTGACTCTTTAGCTTCAAATCGAAGCTATTCCTTCACCGTTATTTAAGTTAGTGCTCCAGGGCCTCCCGCACAATTTTTCTACTGCTCCATGGTCTCCCGCACCCTTTTTGCAGTGCTCTTGCGTCTCCCGCACCCTTTTCCCAGTGCTCCAGGGTTTCCCGCACCCTTTTCCACTGCTCCATGGTCTCCCGCACCCATTTTCCAGTGCTCTCGCGTCTCCCGCACAATTTTTCTGCTGCTCCATGGTCTCCCGCACCTTTTTTGCAGTGTTCTCGCCTCTCCCGCACCCTTTCTCCACTGTTCTCGCGTCCCCGCACCCATTTTCCAATGCACTCGCGTCTCCCGCACCCTTTTTGCAGTGCTCTCGCGTCTCCCGCACCCTTTTCCCAGTGCTCTAGGGTTTCCCGCACCCTTTCTCCACTGTTCTCGCGTCTCCCGCACCCTTTTCCCAATGCTCCGGGGTCTCCCGCACCCTTTTTCCACTGCTTCATAGAATCCCGCACCCTTTTCCCACTACTCCAGGGTTTTCTGCACCCTTTTTGCAGTGCTCTCGCCAGGGTCTCCCGCACCCTTTTCCCCGTGCTCCAGGGTTACCCGCACCCTTCTTGCAGTGCTCTCGCGTCTCTCTCACCCTTTTTCCAGTATTTTTTTACCCTGAAGCACTGGAAAAAGGGTGTGGGAGACGCGAGAGCACTGGAAAAAGGGTGCGGGAGACCATGGACCACTGGGAAAAGGTGCGGGAGACGCGAGAGCACTGGGAAAAGGGTGCGGGAGACGCGAGAGCACTGGAAAAAGGGTGCGGGAGACCATGGATCACTGGGAAAAGGGTGCGGGAGACGCGAGAGCACTGAAAAAGGGTGCGGGAGACCATGGATCACTGGGAAAAGGGTGCGGGAGACGCGAGAGCACTGGAAAAAGGGTGCGGGAGACGCGAGAGCACTGGAAAAAGGGTGCGGGAGACGCGAGAGCACTGGAAAAAGGGTGCGGGAGACCACGGATCACTGGGAAAAGGGTGCAGGAGACGCGAGAGCACTGGGAAAAAAGGTGCGGGAGACCATGGATCACTGGGAAAAGGGTGCGGGAGACGCGAGAGCACTGGAAAAAGGGTGCGGGAGACCATGGATCACTGGGAAAAGGGTGCGGGAGACGCGAGAGCACTGAAAAAAGGGTGCGGGAGACCATGGATCACTGGGAAAAGGGTGCGGGAGACGCGAGGAGCACTGGAAAAAGGGTGCGGGAGACGCGAGAGCACTGGAAAAAGGGTGCGGGAGACGCGAAAGCACTGGAAAAAAGGGTGCGGGAGACGCGAGAGCATTGGAAAAAGGGTGCGGGAGACCACGGATCACTGGGAAAAGGGTGCGGGAGACGCGAGTGCACTGGAAAAAGGGTGCGGGAGACGCGAGAGCACTGGAAAAAAGGGTGCGGGAGACCATGGATCACTGGGAAAGTACTCTGCGTTGATACCACTGCTT